>JBAMBK010001933.1:0-146632 GCA_037043435.1 Drosophila suboccidentalis
ATAAAATGAAGTATGCAGAATAATAGCAAAAAGAGTTCTGCACAAAATCTGATATTCTGATCTCTGATTGCATCTCGCGTTTTCAAGTAACAGTAAAAAATGCAGAAAAGGTATGTTTTTCGCTTGCCTGCAAGTGTATCAAAACTATACGACACATTTGAAATATAGCGTCTAGAGATTAAGGTTTGGTGTCAATTATTTTTTTTTCTTTTTCAGTTAAAAATTTAATGCATTTATAATAAAATGCAGCGCGAAAGTTTGTTAAACTATGAGAAAAAGAGGACAATAAGAGCTTACAATGAATCTGGCTATAATACAAGCAAAATATCGGGATAATTGGGTCCTTAACGCTGTGATATCACTTAATTTTGAAATGATCTCGATAAATATGGTGTTAAGCATAACTCAGGAAGAAAACCCAAGCTGTCTGACCGCGATAAACATCGCACAATACTCAAGGCGAGCAATTCATTTGAATCATGCCCCACACTTTCTGCATGTTGCAGGCAGCCTGTGGTACGGATGACTGTTTGGTGGACGCTGTAATCATCTGAAAACATTGTCAGAGGATATTTAAAAAAGGACACGTTCTTAAAACCCCACCACAAAAAAACCCGACTTCAGTTTGGGAAAAATAACTTGGAGAGAAACTGGGTCTCAATATAAAATTTTAACTTTATTTTGTTTATAAAGCTTTGTTGAATATTTTTCATTTAAATCATTTTGTCGGATGAGAATAAGTTAAATCTTGACAGTTTAGATGGGTTTCGGCACTATTGGCGAGATCTGCCTCAGGAACAACTTATTTTTTGCAAACCCCATTTCAGAGGTGGATCCGCAATGGTTTGGGGAGCATTTCATAAGTCTGGAACGTTTAATATGTGCTTCACAAGCTCAAAGATGAAGAGTGGTGATTGTGTAAAGCTATTTGAGGATTGACATTTGCCATTTTTGAAAGGAAATGGAGAAACAGAATTTATTTAATGCATCCATCCACAAGATCAGAAAGACCCTGCGCATGTAAATGAGCACTCAGTCAATGTGTTAGATTGGTACGCTTGCCCCCCTGACTTTAACCCAATCAAAAACAATTTAGGTATCTTAGTCAGACGAATTTATGCCAACAATAAAAAATTTGAGAACGTTGGAAGTCTCAAAAGCGAAATCTTGACGCAATTGTCTCCTTTAGACCAAAATATTCTAAAAAACTTATTTAATTCAATGCCTAAGAGACTTTTTGAGGTAGTGAAAGCTTAAAGCGTCTCTGTTAACTAATAACTATATTTATATACCAAAATTAATACAAAATATTAAGTAATTTCAAAAAAACTCAAATGTGTCGTATAGTTTTGATACACTTGCAGGCAAGCATTTTTTACTGTTACTTGAAAACGCGAGATGCAATCAGAGATCAGAATATCAGATTTTGTGCAGAACTCTTTTTGCTATTATTCTGCATACTTCATTTTATTTCATTATGCTTTCTCCTTTTCCTACGAGAGTCGAAACTAAAATTTTCGAGGTGTCGTATAGTTTTGGGCAGGAGTGTATTATATATATTTTTTTTTTTGGCATTTATAATAAATTAACATACAGTCGAACTTCCCTAACTCGAATCACCATTATCCGAGAAAAAAGTTCGAGTTAGGGAGACTTCGAGTTAGGGAATTTTTTTTTTTTAGTTTTTTAAATGAAACTACAGTTTTATTCATTCATAAATACATACATTTCAAATTGCAAACTTTTCTTGTTATTTTCAACAACAAAAAATTTCAGTTTGTTCAAGACCTGTCGATATTCTTAAAAATAGGTTTTATCGTTCTTTTGCAATATCCAGAAGATGTTCCCTATTCAAATGACATAATTAATTTTCCATTTTTGAATATAATGAAAACTGTTTTCAATGAGATACCATATTTTTCAGCCACTTCAATTTTTCTGGTCCACTTATGAATTTCTTAACAAATAAGTTTAAAGATTTATTAAAGAGATAAACATTTTAACACACGTGCTGGTGCCATGGTAAATAATCTTGAGCTGATCCGCTGACAAATAAGTGCATTACGAACATCTTTCCTAAAGTAATTTCACAAGCTTAAGTAATTTTTGGTGCAATATTCTATCTTATTGCATCACCATATGTTAATGTACATCAATATTACGTATCAAAACGAGCTGGTAAAAAAAGCATAAAATAGAAACGAAAAAAAATTCAAACTTTATTGGGGATTTTCCCGAAAAATTCGACTTACAGAAGTACGGGCCAATATTTTTGTTCGAGTTAAGGAGAAATTCGAGTTAGGGAAGTTCGAGTTAGGGAAGCAGAATTGTATGAAATTTGCTCAGTAAATGCTATTGCCACTCGATTTAGTTCGAGTTAGAGAAAATTCGAGTTAGAGAAGTTCGAGTTAGGGAGGTTCAACTGTGTATAAAAAATATAATATATTTCGTCACAAAATTGGATATCAGAAATTTTGGGGCATGGAAATGTTTTCGTCACTAGACTTTTACCGCATAAAGACGTTTTTTGGGGTAAGCTTATTGCTCTGCATGATAAGCTTGAAAATGTTGCTAATCAAACCCTTGGGTAATTTAATCTAAGAAGGTGTCAACCCTTAGCAGCGTTTTTCGAAAAGGTTAGTGAAAATGCTAAAAAAAAATTAAATCTCTCGAGGTTCTGTGGCATCTCGGAAATTCCCGTGGGGAATTGCTTTCTGCGGGATTCTGTTCCGCTTGCGATTTCTGTGGCATCCCTGTATAAAAATTTTATCAAATATTGTAAATAGAATTTTTTGTTAATATACAAAATTCAGGTCAAATATAAACAGAAATACTTGACTTATTTGCTTCTAGCTGACAATTCATTTAATGCAATAAAAACACCACTCAGTGTTGTTAACTACTGTTGTCAGTTGTTGTTGTCAGTTGTTGTTGTTTTTGTTAACTGTCACAATTTTATATAGATAGAGTTCTGGAACGGTTTAGTAGCGAGCTCAGCAGCCATGGCAAGCAAATTGACAATGACGTTATGCACTGCTCAAGAGAGGGGCAGAGAGTAAGAGAGAGAGGGAGAGGGAGGGGTGAGTGGCGGCTAATACGCTTCATGGCTGGCACGGGATTGTGAGCTAGTTTGCCGTGTAATAAGCAATTATAGCGTCAAGCAAAACTTGGCAATTAGTTAGTTAGATTTGTGCCAGCTGAGCTCGTTGAGTGCTGCGCTTAATCGAGTGGTGTGGCACAAACTGCAACAGGCTGCTTACTGCCAGCTGCATGCTGCATGCGGCATGTGGCATGTGGCAAATGGCGTCACTCGAAAGTGCCACGAAGGCCGCGACAAGTTGCCTGCGGCCTCAAGTATTCTTAAAGGCGCCTTTAGCCAAGTTTAGTTCAGTTCTCAACTCAGACTCGACCTAGCTCTAATGCAAATTGAATTACGTATACGCAGCGTGAGTTTTGCCTAATGGAATTTAAAAATATGCACCCCACACACACACACACACTTACAATACACAAATAGCAATCAACGAGCAGAAGGTTCTAAGGGAGGGGAAAAGCGGGTGACGCAGCTGAAAGAAAAATTAAAAAAAATTAGCAATTAAATTGTGAGGGAAGCTGACGTCGCTCTCATCACCTGCTACGTTATGATTTCATTAATTTAAAGCAGCAAAAGGTACTGCAAACTTGTCACGGCTGTGTCCTTGTCAAAGTTGTTGTTGTTGTTTCCCCTGGTTGGCAATTAGCCAAATGCGATGCCGCGAGTTGCAAGTAGTTTAAGGGGCCCACGAAACTTTTCAGTAAAAACATATTTCTATTTCAGGCGCTGTCCATAAAAGTAAACAGAGTGAACAGAGTAAACAAACCAAAGCAACGCTGAAAAAACCAAGAAAATTGTTGTAATTTAACATTACGTTTAATACAATGGAATTCGCTTTAATTTATAAAGTAAATCATTGTGAACTCTTAAATACATTTATTGTATAATTACTTGATTAAATACAGACATTTTCTGTCATAGTTTTAAAGTAAATTATTATGAGTTATCAAATCATTTGACAAGAGGTATTGTCAAATGAGCTGTAAGTAAATAAAGAGCTTATATAAAACTTATATTTGAGTTTAAAATAATGTTCGGGAAATATAAATAAGTAAAATTAAAACACAAACGAGTTATTTGTTTACAACAGAGTTTTTCATAATTAAAATAATCAAAAGCTGTTGGCTTCAAGTATTTAAAGTATTTTTGATTTGATTTTTGCCAACTTGATGCCTGTTGCTCTGTTGTCGAATGGTCGAAATGGGTCACAGAGCTGCACAATTAGCTTGTGTCAAATGATGTTGCAACAAAATGAGGCGACTCATTGCTTGAATGCGCAGCTAATGAAGAGAAGGAATTTCGAATTTTACTCTTGCACAACATTTTTCCAGTTGTGAAATTCACTCAGCACTTAACAATTATTCGCATTTGAATGTTATGAGTGCTCGAGGAAATGAAATTGAATGAATGAAAAGGGAATTGAATAATCTAGTCAAATTGTTTGATGCTATTTGTGCGCTTGATTTTGATTTTGGTAGCTGTTTATTTTTTTTTTTATATTTTATTCGGGTTGCTTTTGCTCTCAATCGGAATTTGATTCGGAATCTGCAGCTGTATCTGAATCTGTCTCTGGCCTGTTGCCATTTTAGCCAGTGATTCTGTTGCTTTATTTGCCTTCATGCCAAACGCAATTTACTTTTATTGAGTGCAAATATTTGTTGAATATTTTGCAATTTAATTTACAGCCATTCAGTCAGTCAGTCAATTGGTCGGTTCGTTTGGTTTCAGTTCAGTTCAATTTGGTTTTGTTTTCGTTGTGTTCTGTTCTGGCTCGTTGCGGGATCTTTTTAACTGGCAAAATATATTTTATGAAATGAAATCATATTGGTTTTTATTATTTTTATTTGCTTAACGGGTTCAATGACTTGCATACAACTTTTAATCAGTTTAAAGAATTGATGTGCCGCATCGATGCACACAGCATAAATATCAAAGCATACTTTTATGCGCTTTTTAATTCACTTAAAATAGACCCAGCCAAAAAGTCATCATATGTATGCACAATTATTTTTTCAGTTCTTCCAAATATCGCTTTCGTTTTAATTTCACAGAAATATGTCAAGCTGATTTTAAAGTAAGTTTGCATATGAAATGTAAGGGCAATCAATTCGATTTATTTTGTTTTTTGAGAAATTAATTGATAAATGTAACTCGGAACTCGATTTATATAACAAATATGTAAGTGTGTTTTCATGTAATTTCATTTAGTTAAAATTGTGTAAATGGATGTAAATATAGTAAATAAAGAGTAAGTAAAATCTATTTGTATTTACAAATATTTAACCTAATAAGAAAAAATATTAGCTCTGTTTTAAATTGAATTCATTGCATAATCATAATGCTGACTATGACGAATTTATAATTTCAGTTAATTTGATTTATGTAGCTAATTTCTAGCGAACAAAAGCTTCTCAAGACTTAAACTTAAAATTAATTTCCTTGTATTTTCAGTTCAAATAATATAAATTTAATGTTGTTTTTTTTTAAATAATTTCTATTTTATTTTAAATACTGTTTACTGATTTCAATTGGTACTACAACAAAAAAAATATATAAATATATCAAACTTTTTCTCTCTGGTGCCAGTAATATGTGAGTTAGGTGTTTAACTCTGAAGTTTATTATAATTAAAGTAAATGAAAAGTTACAAGATGACTCCAATTGTCTCGTTTTCTGCTTTTTTTTTTCTTCCCGCGTGGTTTTTCTGCTTCTTGTTTTTTCTTCGGCTTTTTTCCAAGTGTCCATTGTCAATGTTGTCCTTTTTTTTTGCTGAACCGATAACTCTGCTGTTAACTCAAAATGTACTGCTTAAAATATCGGCTGTTGACTCCCTGCTGTTATTCGGCTGTTGATCGGCTTAAATTCTGCTGTTAATGTTCTGCTGCTGTTGGTCTGCTGTTGTTGTTATTCTGCTGTAATTCTGCTGTGCGTTCTCTATCCAATCTTACAAATATATCGACCCCTATTTGCGACAATAACGTATGCGCCATTTTCCGAAATTTTTTTTTTAATGCAAATGTGTTCATTAATATTAATAGTATCTACACTAAAAATATTAAACTTTAATTGTTTATATTTCCGGAGATATTGGCCTGTCAAATATAACGTAAGCGACAAATAACATGAAGAAATCAACTTAACGAAACCTAAAAACCTTTCTCCTGTAAAATTGCGTTTTGGCGCATACGTTATTGTCGCAAATAGGGCTCGATATTTTAGGTCATATTTTTTGTTATTTTGCCTTTTTGAGATGCCTGCTGGCCGACACGTGATTCCTGTTCGTGTTGTTCTGTTCAACGTGTGTAACTAATGCGTTTAAGTTAGAGCAGCAGCAAGTGCTGAACAAGTCGAGTCCAAATCGGCAACAGACACAATTCAATTTGGTCAATCAACTGCAACACTTGAGAGCCAAGTTAACTGCCCCATGTCCTGCATATTCCGACTGTTCTGGCTGTCCATTGTGGCATTTGTAGCATTTGCCTGTTTTGCCTATTGAACTCGATGAATTTATCGCTTAACATTTTAGTTTATGATTGATGTGTTCCCAAGTAATCTGCATGTGATAAGCGCTCTCTCACTCACACACCCTCATACTCTCTCTCTCTCACTCTCATTCAGTCTAGATGTGTGTGTGTGTGTTGCTAATGAATTCATATACATATACAACTTCAAAAGTCATAAATACTCCGGTTGCCTGCTTCATGCAACGTTAACTGTAATGTGTGAGGGGAGTTGTGCCCCTCTTGTACATATGTGTGAAGGGGTGAGGAGAGGGGTTAAGAGAGGGAATGGTAGCGGGTTAGGGGTTTATCATTCAAAATGGCAAACTCATTTCCGTCACTGACACAGTCACTGACTTCATTTAATTTTCAAATTTTCAACTCAACTCAAGAGTCCACAACGAGGTTTTTGCCATCGCCTTTTGTTTTAGTGTAACAAAGTGAGACGAACAAGGGACCAGGCAACAGACAGACAAACAGACGGATAGACTGTGGGACCAGCTAAAATTTATAGCAGAACGCACGTACACACACACATACATATATATGTACATAGGTGGGCAGAGCAATCGCGAAGGAGGCGTGGCTCTATTTTACATTTTTGCATTTTTCATGTCTGCCGTGCCATGAAGTTGCTCCTTTCCCTCCCCTTTTTGTCTCTCCGCACACCTTCAGGAAAATGAGAAACGGCAGCAACATAAAAAGTATGATATATTAGCATATTACGCATACGCCGTGTTGTCCCGTATACATATATCTCTCCGTTTGTGTGTGTGTTTGTGTGCGCTGGCTGCATAATTATGTGCTTTAAACAATTAGCGCGGCAAGCCACGAGTCCAGCATCCAAATGTTGCGTATACGCAATGTGACACAGCATATGATGTATACGACACGTGAGCACATAAACTGCTAAAGCATTTAAGCAACAAAACTAGGTAATTTGTGGACGCCACACAATATTATTTAGCTTATGCACAATATAACTCATAATTTTTAATGAAGAATATTTAAAGTCCGTTTTTAATCATTTTATTTTAAAAAATGCTTTTTATAGGTTAATAAACGAAATATTTATTAGATATACAATTTTTTTGTAATTAAAATCCGAAAGTTATTTAAAAATGTCTACAAGTAAAGTAGAAAATCAATGCAGAAATGTGTCCTATGGTGTGACGGCATGAAGAGATTGACTTTAAAAATGCCATTATTGAGTTAATTGAAAATGAAAAGACCGAAATGAAAGTTTTCAACCGCAGGCAGCGGGAGAGAAGCCATTTGCCATTTTCCAATTTTCCCCAAAACGAAATTTTGCCCCCTGCACAAACAATTTAATTCAACTTCAAATGGTTTACGCATCATTTTCCCCAACGCAAATGACTTTTGGCCAAACTGACAACTGTCTGAGGAGCAACTTTTGCATAATTCGAATACGAATGTGAGTGTGAGTGTGAGAGCGAGTACTCGCATTTTTGGACAACGATTCGCTTCATTTATCATCAATTGCAGTTGCCAGATAAATATCTTTCGACTCATTGTTTCATTAATTAATCAATTTGACAGGCTTTTGGCATTAAATCGAATGCCATATAGAAATGATTTGCCATTATGTCAACGGCTTTACGTACATCCACTTTAACCATAGACTCGCACTGGATTTAATCGCATGTCAATGGAACCACGCATCAGACATTTGTCTAAACTGCCAGCTTACGCATATTGTCAATCAATCAGTCGGATGAAATCCCTTCAGGTGAATGCTAGAAACAACACCAAGTTATCCGTTCAATAGGTTTTCCCATCGCATTTCAAAATGGGGCACAAAAAAATATTGAATAGGGTCCTGTGCACAGCACATTGTGCTTGCTACGCGGCATCCATGCAAAATTTGCCTCGTTATTTGCGTCGCCAAAAATGGTAGAGCTGGAAAAATGGCGCGTGCCACAAGTGGCACTCATGTGGCACCGAACCAAATTCGGCAAATAAACAACTACTCCTAAATATATGCACACATTCACTGCTCCTCCCACAGAAGCCCCTCTCCTCCATCTCTTTCTTCTCTCTGCCAAATCGTTTCGTGCTCAAATTGAACACACTAATGGTCCGCACAATGGGCCTGAATGCCACAAATGGACTAACAATACGAGAGGCCATCAAATGCCTTTGTTGAAGTCTCTACAAGTTTTGTACTTCAGTATTAACTCAACTGAATTTTGAGTCGTTTTTGTATTGTCAAAAAATTAAATAAGTTAAAATAAATGTGCTTTGTATGTTAGGTAGTGTTTAATTAAATTAATTATCGTATTTAATATGAATTAAAATAATTGTTTGTTATATGTCAAGTTTGATTAAAACTTTTTTTTTATTTTACTATTTTGTAAATAGAATTTGCATTTAATACCACACCGATAGTTTTAAATACATAAAACATTTTCAATAAATTAAATTGTAATTAAAATAGTAGAAGTACTAAGAAAGTTTGGATGTTGGCAATATAGTTTTTTTTTTGGATTTTTTTGGAACTAAAGATGAATTTAGATTGCATCGTTAAATATGAAGTGTACAGAGAAAAAGTACGCTACAAAATTGTACATAACATGAAAGCATTTTTAAAAACTTTCCGTTTTGTAAAAATTTAAAAAATGCATTAATACTGTAAATAATATTTTCTAATTCTATATCTGTATCACCTGAGATCAATTGTTCATTCCCTTTAATGTACAACTAGATTAAGTTGCCACTAAAGGTAGCAGGAAACTTGTTTAAATAATATTTACAAAATATTATAAAAAAAAAATTTTTCACTGACCCAAAAAGTATGCTACATTTCTGATATATATATGAATTGATTAAATGAAGTGAAGGTGATTCATTCAATTAAAGTAAACTATTCAATGCTCCAATCTTGCACACCTTCCTACTGCACTTAAATAGTTCAAGATGTGACCATTGTAACTGGCGCTGGCTCTTACATTTAATGAACTAAAAATTCAAAGGCCTTTTGAGAAATTCATATCCCAAAACATATTTCCACCGCCAAGTTCGCTGGTGTAACCCTAGCTAACGAGGAGGACAGCTTTGCGTTAAGGATCCTGCAGGCTTCTGGCTGCGTCCAGAAGGAGCCCAAAAGGACTATTTGCCAAACTGTTGAGACTGGGTGTCTTTTCGTCTTTTCGTGTGTCCCTCCGATGGCGCACAAGTGCACTTTAGTTTTCAATTTTTGTCGACTCATAATGCGACTCTCTGGATTTATTTTTTCTCATTTTTATACTTTTACTCATGCTGCAGCAGCTATTGAGCAAATATCCTCAAAATGGATTTTAAAATCTAGATGAAATGGAGGCAAGGACACAGGAAACCAAATCGAAATCGAAATATGGCCAAAGGTTACCTTGGGGATGCATTCAACAAAATATTTGCACTAATGGAAAAGTAAAAGCTGTTGCTGCAAATATTTTCTAATTCTCATACAAAATGAGTTACGACTGCAAATATTTTTCTCTATACTCATAGTAAATACATTGTACAGGATCGTATATAATATTTTTCAGCATCAGGGGGACAGTGAGAGATTTTGGCAGCACCTAAAATCACTTAACCATATTTTGGTTTGGCTAGAACTTTCCCTGCCCCCATCCACCATGAATGAGGAAGGAAATGCCAAATGTGCTGCTCTGTGTTGACTTAGGACCCGAAAATCTTGCTTGCCAGCTGCCACTGATTATTAGCCTTGGCAAATTGTCTGTGTAAAAGCCACAAAGCAACTGAGCAACAAATTCGAAAGACGGAAAGGCGGACAGACGGACAGATTGACTAACTGACTGACTGACTAGCTTAGCAACTGTCGAAGCAGTTGCAAGTTGAGTTAAGACAAGTTCCAGTTTGTGGCTTCCAAGTACACGCAACTATTTTAAAATTTTCCACTCGTTTTTACAAGGCACGTGCTCGCCGGGACTTTCCCCTTTTCTGTTTTTAGCATTGCCATTGTGCCATTGTTGTCATTGGGTTTTTGTCCTGGACTTAACCTAAGCAGACGATTTGTTGGCGGTCTGGTTGACTTTTTAATGAGAGAGCTAACAAGCACTTGGGCAGCAAATTAGAAAAGATACGAATCTATCTAACTCCATTATGCTTTGGGGGCTTCTCTAATGCTTTGGTCAGGCAGAAAATAAGCAAAGCAAAGAAAGAATTAAATATGTCACTTTGCAATTCACTTCTTAAGTCAATGCCATAATGTTTACACAGACCCAAAATAATAGACGTGAATGCGAAACGGGTTTAGGCTGATTTATTGATAGAAACCAGGCACCGAAATGCTCTTAGCTGAAATTAAGAAACAACTTGAATCATTTTATTACATCCATCAGCCTCTTTTTATTCCTTTCCTTTTCCTTTATATTTTGTATTTCTTGTGGCTTAAACGAGTCCTCAAGTTTCCAACAACCAGCCAACATATAATAAAGAATACAGTCAATGCGCTCACAATTAGAGCACAGTCACATCCAGTCTGTTCTGGCTTCATCAGTTGCTTGGATGTCATTGTATTAATAAATATTTCAATTCAATTGAATGATGTTTTATCGACGGAGTTCTTTATTAAACTGAAGCACATATTATGTTATTCTTTTCTGGCCCTACTTAAATTTCAAATGAAATTATTCTAACACTTCTTAAGCTAACAGTGTCATATTAACAGAAGCTAAACATAACATTCTTTAACATTCTGCTAATGACAAATGCTGTTAAATTAACGAATAACTTATTATTTAATTAGCATATGTTAAAGTGACGCTAACAGTTAGTTCTTTACATAAGCAGCTCTGTGATAACATTATTTAAAATATTATTCTAACCTTTCTTAAGCTAACAGTGTCACACAAACAGAAGCTAAACATAACATTCTTTAACATTCTGTTATTGACAAATGTTGTTAAATTTACGAAAATTACTAAATTTAAGTTAGTAGTTTACATAAGCAGCTCTGTTAAAAATGTGATAACATAGTTTACTGTTAACATAATCTGTTTATTATACATTCATCAGTTATGTAACAATTACTGAAGAGAGAAAAACCACTCGTAGTTAAAAAGATATTGCCATATTTAATGTGATTCGGGCATCACTTAACTGAAATGACTCAGCAAGTATAAGGCAATGAAAAATGCTGTAGTAGGACAGCCGAGGAAATGGATTAGATCGCATAACAATTCATGTTTGACCCTTATGCTAGTCGATAATGAAAGTGAATTTGAGCAAGCGAGCATTAAATGGAAAACTTTATGTTTTTGCTCTGGATTTCAAATGCGCTTCGTTTATTTCTCTTCTCTTGTTAGGCCGAAAGTTTGCTTAGCCAAAGTTTTAAACTACTCAAGTAAAAAGTGGGCAAAGTGGAAGGAAAAAATGTGGCGAAAAGTAAAAGAGTCGCGCGAATTGAGTTTTCCACAATTGTTAAGCTGCAATAAATTTTACATGGCGGTCATGAAAACACTTGAAGAATATTAAAACAAATGAAGCAGCCTTAGCTTAGCAGTTACTTGAGGTTTTCCTTTTCCTTTCACCGCCAAAACAAGCGCCTTTTCGTCCCTTTTTTGCGACATGAGCAGCTTAAGCAATTTTCCCAGCTGGACGAGGGCTAATGAAGCTGCCCCCTGAAATGCAGCAGGAGCAGGAGGAGAGTAGGTTCCAGGGTACCAGCATAAATTGTATATACATTATACTATGTGTACGAGAATTACTCGACACTGCTGTGCTGCCTGAGCTGCCTTTATGCAAACACGTACGACCCATTTAATTTGGCGAGGGGCGACCGAGTGTATGGCCTGCCAGAAAAATACGTGATAAGCAAATTCATAAACCATTAAGAAGGTTGCGCCTTGCCACAAACGTCAGCGAATTTCTGAAACTCGACAGCACACAAATACAGCTACAGTTACTCAAAATGTAAATGCCCTTACCATATAACTGCAGGTTAGGTCTGTTTCTCATCAACATGTTAGTTATAGTCTGCACTTAATGTTTCGGCAAAGTCAAATATTCTACTCACAGACTATGGCAACACTGGTCAGAGCTGCCCACTTTTCGTTGAAGAGCTGTCCACTTATTAAAACGGAGCTGCCACCTATTAAAATAGTTTATTTCAGCCATGGTCCGGTAATTGTAAAACTCAATATAAGGTGTATTTTATTGTATTATTTTAATTCAAAAAATTACAAAATTAAAGGCTTCAAAAATATGTCCACAATGCCTCAACATTTTACGACATAAATTTCGACTTAGTACGATAAATATTCACGATATTCGTGACAAATTCCGATTGTTATCCAAGAGAACATTTGAGAGTAAGTTACAAACAACTTGACAAAGTTATACTACCCGTGGCAGTGCTATAAAATCGTCAAGAAAAAAGCTGGCAAAAGGAATGTGCGATGTTCGCGTCGTGTGCGGTTTCATTAAATTTTATAACAAGCATTTTATGTATATTTCCTTTTTTATTCAACCTAGACGCTGGAGCTGCTGCTGGTATGATTCTGGTATGGGTTAGGTGATATGCTCAGGAATATAAATACTATGTATGCAGATGTTTAAGAGAGTGTAAGGGGAAGGGCAGAGGGGGGAGAGGAAAAGCGCCTAATTGACGCGGTGGAAAATTGAAAAAAAGCGGCACACGACAGCGCGTACTTTGTGGGAGGCCGCAAAGTGGTTGCTACTCGTAGACTCTAGGGTTCCGGGCTTTTAGGGTGTGCCGAGTCATTCAAGGGTCTGTGAATAGAGTCAGGTGGAGGGTGATGGGGGGATTGTTGAGTATGAGTAATTCATTCACACACACACACAAAAGTCAATGCATTTAAAGCGACATCAATGCTACAAAATGCTGATGGGTTTTTATCTCTTTGCTGCGCATTCCAATTATCATATTAAATCAGTTGTAAATCATTGCATGCGACTATATACATGCATACATATTTGCAGCAATTTATGCGAGTGCCCCCAAGGCGAGCTGAGAACGGAGGTGAACTCTCGAGTACGCAATCCTTCTACCAAACAAACTGATATGTAACCCAAAGGGACAACATCAATATCAACACGGAACAAGGACAAGAAGAAGAAAGGAAGAGAAAGAGAGAAACTGTTGACATGACAACTGAAATGCAGTTAATGGTCAGCATACGAATTGAGGGTAATACCCGTATTGTGGATAAACCTAATGAACAGTGGGGCTAAGAGCGAGGCGACAAAATGTTCTTCTAATGAATTGAGTCTCGAATACCTATGCGGATTTCTTACAAACACCAACGACAAGTCGACTAAGTAAACGAATCGTAAATGATGGAAATCAACACGAGTGCACAGATGAATTACAGCTTAAGGGGAAAAGTGAAACTCTCGGCTAAGTATTTTTAAAATTAGAGAATTTATAATGGAAAAAATCAAATGAGTGCTTACACAGAAAAAAAAGTGCGGCATTCCGGGAATCACTTCTCTGATATTAACTGTTTTGTTCATATTTACACCTGTTCTGGTTTTCACTTTCGGTGAGATTTTTTCGGAATTGAATTTCTTTAACCTGTTCTAATATCATTTCGGAGAAATTCTGCGGATTGAAATCACTTTGAGTTGATGAGTTTAATTCCGATAAATTGAAAAGCGAACATTCTTAAATACTTAGCCTAAATGCAAAGTTAATAATTGCATTTCACTAAATGATAAAAGTTAAAAGTGAATGCCAGAACAGTCCCAAATATTTATTAAATAGTTTAATTTTTAATTACTTTAATATTATTTTCTAAATTTTTTTTAAATTTCCGTCGACTGATTCAAATCGACGGTGAATAAATACAATTTGTTTTGACTACGTTTATTCAGGTTTAACTTAAGCAATTGACCTGGCTGGCATTGCAAACTCGTTCACAATTGCAATTATCGTTACTTTTGATCAACTCCGACAAGCCTATTAGAAACGGCTTTATACCACTTTCACAATAATTGAAGCTTTCACAATTGTCATATTGGGAAATGTACAATTCGATTGTCTATTTAGCATATGGCAAATGTTTCCACATGTTTGTGAGTGCGTGAGTGTGCGTGAGTGTGTGTGTGTGCATTCTATTGGCTAGAGTTAACAAGATTAAAGAATATAATCTGCTTAAAATATCAGCAACAATAATATCAATCAAAATAAAATCAAATGCCGCAGAGTGTAACAAGCCATGAGAGAATTACATGTCATATGGCGGAGTGTGTGTGTGTGTAAAAATATAAAATACAATTTGATTGCACAGATATGGAAAGGGAAGTGGCAGATGGAAAAGTAGAGAGAGAGAGAGAGAGAAGAGCAAGGAGCTGTGGCAGCGAAGCGCGAAATAAGCTGCCTGATGGACTCAGGTAAATGAACTGATGCCGTCTGCTTGTGCTCTCAGTTCTCAGTTCTCAGTTGGCAGCTGAGTTGAGTGCCATGTCATGGTTCATACAATGGCGCTCTGCTTCTCATAACACAAACAATAACAACAACAAAGAACAACAGCAACAACATGAATGGAATGAAAGAGAAGGCTGCCTACCTGCAAATCCATGGCGTCTGTTAATGTGACATTTTGTCATTAAAATTTCAAGAGGCGTGACACGAACACAGCCAGCTGACTCATAATATTGTTATTATTATTTGTTGTTGCTTGTGTTGTTGTTACTTTGGTTGTTGCTGTTGCTTTTAAAGCGCGGCAACAGTTGCCAGCAGCTGCCACTTGAAACCAAACCAAACCGACAACTGACAAACGGCCAGGAAGCCTGGAGTCTGGAGTACACGGCGTATGCGTAATGTGCGCTACTCGCAGTCAAATTAAATATGCTTTGGGCCATATGTGTGTGCGTGTGTGTGTGTATGTTAACCATTGCCATTTGCAGGCAGCCGTGTCAAGTGCGTTGGCAGTGCAAATAAAACAACAGCGGCAAATTGGCAAATAAAATTTTTAGAAGCGCGCGCAAAATATAAAAAAACAATAAAAGTGAACGGAGCATAACAAAAAAAAAAGGACCAAAGAAATGAAATAAAAATAAATAAAATATATTAAGTAAGGACAAAAACAAACACTTGTTGTGCGTGTGTAATTAATTTTACTTGTTGCATTGAAGAAGTTCGTCTGAAGCTGCCTGAGGAGAAGTGGCACTAATTAAAACTCTATGCGACGGATGTGTATGCGAGACAGAGACAGAGTGTACACTGTACACACACACTTATATGCAGATGAGGCCCAAACTTTGTATCCAGGAAGTGTCACAAAGTCCTGACGCACACACACACATACAATTAACTTGATTTGTTGCCTGCGGTCAAAGCTAACGAATGACACAAATGGACGACAGCTGCACTTAAGCCCACAACTGTCTCTACAACTCAGAAGGAGATATAGAGACAGAGTTCTATAGAGAAAAGATAAAAGAGAAAGAGAGCAAGAGAGAAAGAGGGATTTGGATGGAGGACAAAGGATATGCACAATGTAAACGGAAGCGTTTATTATGTTCAGTAGGAAATGAGCAAACATAAACTACAGAAAAGAGATAAAGCAGATAGAATTTAACTGCAAACAAATTACTACAACGCCAAATGGAAATCAATTGGAATAAAAACAGAGCAATATAAAAAATATAAATATTACATGTAAAGTTTTTTACAACAAAAAAATACATAAATAAGGTACACAGAAAAAAAAATGACATTCTGAAATCAAGTATAAAATACTTAATTTAAGCTCGCATTTTTCAAGTAGGTATTCAGGATTAAGCTGAATAATCAAGCCTGTATCGGGATTAAAATGGGAAAATACACATTTGCTGAGCGCGAGAGGAAAATTCTCTCTCGGCCTCTCTCTAATTTGAACCGGTCCGGTTAGAGTCGCCAACTCCAGTTTGAAAAAAATCTGGGTTCGATTCCCCCACGTCAATTAAAAAAAAGCGTTCAAAAAAAAAAAAGGTTAAATGTAACGAAAAACATTATAATTAATACAAATTTTGTAGCCTGAATTTAAGAATTTCAGGATTGAATTCGGGATTGGAAAAATCAAGTATTTCATACTTGGTTTAAGAAAATCCGAGATTACCCCACTTCTCTGACATCGATTCGGATTGAATTCGGCCTAAATATCCCGGATTTTTATTTCTGTGTAGAATAAATTTAAGAGTAAGACACAATCTTCCTCCTTCTGTTTAGTTGTTGTCTTCAGAATTATTAACTATCCCGCACAGCTCAGAAAATTCAAATAAGGCTGTGGTTTTTCCCAATTTGTAAAACTTTAGCTGTGAAAATATGAAAGCAGCTGATGAAATTGTTAAAAGAAAAGTTCTTTAGTACCCGCTTTTCTTGTGCTGGAATGCATTTGTATACTTGTGCTATCAAATATATTTTCTTGCCAGTTTTCACATGCATTCGCTGTTGATTTTATTTTACCAAACTAATATTTGCAACTAGCTAAGTTGCTCCAGTTTCCTTACCACGCAAACAACAACAACAACAAACATTAAGCAAACAAATTGACTCGACTAAAGGTCAAAATATATAATATTGTATGAAACTACGTATATTTTTGGACCAAAAATAAATGAAGAATACGAAGTGAAAGTAACGCAAAGACTCTTTGAATATTTCATGAGTAAAGTTCTCGCATTCCATTGTTGGCCACTTCACGGGGTTTGGGCCACAAAAGAAGAGATCTTTTCATGCGGTAGCCTTGTAAAAAAATTACAGCAATTTTCAATGCAATTTGCTGCAGTTTTAAGATGTTTGCCTCTGGCACTCTCTTCAGCAGGGTATCTCCGTTTCCATCTCCATCTCTATCGCACTCAAAATCTGCCCTCTTGCTTACACATTTCATTGTTTGTTTTGCCACTGCAGACACGTACTAAAAGAACTTCAATGCGCAACTTCCATAAACTTGAATTTGAAATTGAAGTTGAAACTGAAGCTGAAACTGAAGCTGAAACATGCGACGACAATTTTTATTTTATTTGATTGTCCTCAAATTTTTTTTTATTTGTTATGGCACTTTAAATAAATATATTAAATAAATAAATATTTTAAAGTGCTTAATCTAGAGAAGAATATTGGTTTTTATTAAATAAAACTATTTATTGATTTCGATATTTTTAAACTTTTTACAGAAATGAAGTCAAATCCATCAAACTCTTTCAATTCAACATTATATAACTCAAGTTGCAATTTCTTCTCCTCATTCTTATCAGGCGTCTTTACTACCACTTTAAATCAATGCAACAACCTTTAAGTAGTAATTACAAAAGCAATTCTATGGCAATTAAAAGCACATCAAATGCTATAGGTCATAACCCCAAAAAACTCGACAATAATCTCAGCTATTTGAGCTCTGATTGAATACTAAATACAACATTTTCAACTATACTTTTGATGGCGATTTGGTTTCTGATTCTCATTCTCATTCAGATGCTGATGCTGATGCTGATGCTCATGTTGATGGTGATGGCATAACAATAAACATGAAAAGCGTGTAAAAACAAGCGCTCAGTGCCTGCAGCTCGGAGTTCTCCTCACAGCATCGACAACAGACTAAGTATTTTATGGCTGCCACTAAAGCCCAAGACCGAGGCATCAAATGAAACTTTGTCACACAGCGCAATTACAAAGAGCACAAGAAAAACAGTAACAAGTTGATACCAATGATTGCTTCAGCTTGAAAATACCCTTTTCTTTTTTCAAGAACAACGAAATTGAGTAATTTATATTTGCCCTGAAAAGTATGCTATGAAAAAGTTGCCTTATCACAACTTGTAGAATTGTAAATGTTCTGAATGAGAAACAAATTAAAGAAATGCGATTATTTTGAATGATGAATCAATGTATTATATTTTATTATTTATTTATATTATTATTTTAATAAAAACAACAACAAATATGTTTGTAAACTATGCTACGTTTAATCATTTTATTATTTTAATTATTTACTTAAAATCCTAGTTTATTAAATTGAGAGGCTAATCTGTTGTAAATACTCCCACATAGGGTATAAAACCCACACTCTGTGGAAGGGAAATAGAGGGAGAGTGGAAAAAACTATACACGACAGAGACATCAACGGCTCGTGTGCCATATAAATGAACGAAATGTCCATTCAACTTTGGCGCCGAGTAAAGAGGAGGCAGAGAAGAAAAAGAGTAGGAAAACGATATAGACCTGAACTGGCAACTGGCAAATGGGAAACTGGAAACGGGCAACTGATGACTGCCTGCAGTTCTTGGCAAAGCTATTAAAACTTATGCGTACCTCATATAACACTTTTAATGCCAATCAAAGATCCCAACACAAACAGAAAGAAGGAAGAAAACGAAGTGAAACGCACAGAAACTTTTACCTTTTGTTTCAAAAATACTTGTACATATAACAACAAAACTGAAACAACCTGAACCGCATCCAATCTGTGAATTCAAGGCAAAGTCACAAAGTCAAACAAAAGCTCATTGTAAATGTCAGTTGAAGATGGAGGCAAAAAAGGCAATAAAGCCAGGGAAACGAACGGAACAAAGCGAAAAGAAATTGTCAAAATACAAATGGGAAATTGAGGCGCTAGAAGAAAAATATGAACGGAAAAGTTGCCGAAAATGTGAAAGTGAAAATGGGAATAAAACAACAACAACAACAACAACTGAAAGAACAATCAGAGTGTGAGAAAATGCTTAGCGAATTTAGCTAGAACGAATTTAATCTTTTACGTTAACGCGTGCCACAATAGCAGAAAGAGAGAGATGGAGGAAAAAGAGCGAGAAAAAGAGAGGGGAGTCAAGTTTGAGTTTGTGTTTTGAGTGCGGCTATTGTGGCTTTATTTATAGACATCAAATGGCTGCCAGGAGCACGATGTGCCCCATGTGGATGTGGCAACAACAACACATATGTGTGTGTGTGTTTATGTGTGTGTATTATGTGTAATGCATAAAGATGACATGTATGTAGCACAAAGCGGGCTGCTGGGGCCCAAAAGACTAAGTAAACAAAAGAGTTGTTGCCTGCCACATAGAACGAAGAAGGGTCCGATAAAAGTGGGCTAGAAAAGCTTTTTAAACAACCAAACAACGAGGCGTGGAAGAGCCTAAAAGTGGATAAAGAGGAGGAAACAAAGAGTTAAATATGTGGGTATTCGGTGGGCTTAAACAACAACGGATTATGTGAGGCTCTCCGGTTGCCGACCTATAATTAGACAGATATCAAATCATTTTTGGCTTTTAGGTAATTTAAGCCGAGTTCTAATTAACTTTGAGTGAACCCTGTTCATGTTTCCACCTTAATAACAATGAGGGTTCAATTAGCAAATGTTCATGCAACTGTCCTTAGGTCCGGAACTGTAATTATTATAAATTTGTTAACCTAAAGATATTCTATCAACAAATAGCATATCTGGAATTTTTCTATTCAGCCGGGTTTGATCTTTTTAAATGTATAGTCCCTTGAAAGCAAGCTAAATTTAAATGCTTTAATTCTTTAGTCTAGTGAAATTTAAAAAATATCTTTTATAATGTCTTAAATAATCACAACTAGTCTTGAGTCTTGAATGTATGAATTTATCTAATAGTTCCTTCGAATTTAATATTTAATGCACAGAACTATTATTATCTTTTACTCGAAATACATTTTTCTACTAATTCGTAGAAAATATTTCTCTAACAGCCAATACTTCACCTTGACCCTGACATTTCGAGTGTTATTTTTCCGAGCAACTTCTTATAGCCACATTTCCCAGAAGACAGACTCAACAACAATAATAGTACAATGTCTAGTGGCACGCTGCCAGGACAACAACAATAACAGACGGACAGCAACAGTTGTTGACTCCTTAAGAGTCCACAAATGAAAAATAGAAACAGAAAACCACACCACAAAATATTTCAAGTGAGCCGCAAAATCTTGTTTTCCTGCCTCAGTTCTCATTCCACCATCACTTGTTGGCTTTAAGGCGACATTTAAGGCAGCTGTTTGGTTGGTCACCGCGCTACGCCTCCACACAAATGTGGCACACGTGCATTACGCATACGCCTCGTGTTCCCTACGAGTACTGAAGGGCCAAGGGGCGGGTGTTGAGGCACAGAAAACATGAACAATGCTCACGCCCAGCGACACAAAAGAGGATGTAGTCCTTGTCCAAGTGCCAATGTGGAACGCGACTTAAGCGAAGGCACCAACAACAACAACGACAACAGCAAGAAAAAATACTGGAAATTAATAACAGAACTTGTAAAGGGAAGGCACAGAAATAACACGGCCACATGCCATAAGTACGCATGCAAAATTGCAAGGCATACGCACAGCATATTGATAAATATTTCGCCCACGACTCGAGAGTCGAACAATGTCCTGAAATGCGCATGCCAATGCAATGCATGAAGGAGGTATAAAGGGGGACCCAAAGAGATAGGAGAACTAGCGTAGGAGGAGAACAAAAATATGCAGCAGACACAAAATGCATAGAAACGGTACAGATGATGAATGAAATGATGGAATGAGGGAAGAGAAAAGAGAGAGGGAGGGGAGGGGACACTGGCAGATACAACCGGTAGACCTCGGCAGCTGCCATATGATTGCGACTGCGACTCGCTTTGTGCATATTGATTGAATGCAATGCAACTGTCATACATACATACCAATGCCATAAACAAGCTGCAGAAATATCTGCGTCGGCCTTTTCCACTGCGATTCAGAAGCAGAAGCTGCCAGCCTCATTCTCAGTTCCAATTCCAGCTTCAAGCTAAAATCTGATGCAGAAATACCGAAACGAATCGAGACGAGTCAAGTTGAGTCAAGCTGAGTTTTGGATGAGATGCATTGCGTTCTGTTCTGAATACGCTAACGCACTATGGGAATTGGGAATTTTCGAACAGGTATTATGTGTATCTAAATACTTTATTTCGAATTCTTTAACACACCTTGGACGCCAAATTTGTTTTGTTTGCATTCGAATTATAGGGTAAACTATCGATGAATATATTTTAAAAGTATTCATTTGTTTTTAGGTTATATTTAAAAATATGTGAAACGGGTTATAGAGAATAATCTCAGTTTTATTTAATAATGATGGGATATGTAATGAACAGTATTTTGCTTAAATATAATAATGATTAAACGACTTTAGATTAGTAATTCACGACTTTGCGACCGACTTCTGCTGCTACTGCTGAACGACTGTGTATTACTGCAACCGACTTCACTCGACTGCTGATATCGATAGGCATCAGACTATCGACCTGCCGCCACAGACCGATACCACTTGATATCGCCTGCTCGATCCATCTTTCTTACATGTATGCCTATTTTAATGAATTGGCTAAAGCATTGGGTTTGTCACTGCTATTCATTATAACTACTCAAAAGATTTAAAGTATTTAACTGTGCATGAAAATATGTTCAAAAATTGGAATTAGACATTTGTTGAGCTGCTTATGTCTGCTACGTACGTTGGGCGCCACATTTAAGAGTAAAATACTAATAAATATATAGCTGGGCGCCCAATAGTTTAGTTTTTATACTACAAAAGGGCATTGAGGTGTCGACGTTGTGCACATTTGTATGTAAATGCGAGTATCTTTAAAGTTTTTGTACGTTGCCGTTGCCGTTGCCTTCTGGCAGCGACATTGCCTTTTGCTTTTATGCATTTGGTACGATTTTGAAATATGCCACAGCCAAAATGCTCAGCGTACCGTTACGCGGATAGACAAGAAAGCGAACAAAAACGCGAACAGCATACTCGGCTCGATAAGAATGTGACTCTGACTCTGGTGTGTGTGTGTGTGTGAAGAACAGTATACTATATTTATGTGTATGTGCAAATTTTGTATGCCAAACAATGCAGCTGCAGATGAACTATGCATACACATATGAACATATATACAGACATCTATTCAGTATGGGTATGTTAAGTAAGAGAGTAAGGGCGACAGAGAGAGGAAGAGAGACAGAGACGATTTGCATATTCCGTGTTTTGCAGTTCAAGCGATTTTTGCCAAATTATTTGCAAACAGTTGAACTTTGACGTTGATTTTAGCATGTCATATGTGTTTGTTGTTGTTGTTGTTGTTGTTGTCGCTATGGCGGTAATTGCTGGTACTTGGGCGGGAGGCGTGGCATTGGGAAATTGAGGTTGCGCCTGGCAAATATGTCAGCAGCTTATCGCTTCATTACGCTGACTTGACAGACAGAGCGAGAACAAGAGAGAGAGAGAAAGGAAGAGGCTCCTCAGTCGTTGACTTAATGAATATCTAGAATTGTTCGAGGCTTGTAACTTGCATAAATGAATGTCTAGCTCAGCTGGCACCATTTGATCCCTATGCCCCCCCCCCCCAACCACACTCCCATGACAGATGAATGCACAGCAAAAGGCGACAAAAATCTTCAGTCTTATCCGCTTTTGGGCGACTTGACAGCGGTGGGAGGAGGAGAAGCGGGATCAGGAGCAGCCTCTCGGTCTCTCAGTCTGAGCAGACGTTGTCTGAGTAGTTTGTCAGATTAATATGTGAAAAAGACTGAAAGGATTCACTCTGCCTGTCTGCAGCAATTTGGAGTGAGTGCAGCGACAACTGGCGTCAAAGGACATCACAGCATATTGACAGGCAGCAACAAAGGCCAACAACGAAAATTGAAAGCAACTCGAGTGCAACATTTATGAGCTGCAATCTCACATAAAACAAGTGTAAAACACTACAGTCGAGGCAGCCCGACTGCGAAAGACCCAGTACTTATTGTGTAAAAGGCAAAGACTGGTTAAAATTACGAAGTAACTTCCAAGTTTATTAAGTGATCTTAATGAAATAATAATAATAATTTTAATATTTCTTAAAGATGCCTACATACCAATTTAGGTGTCTCTAGCTCTCATAGTTTCATAGTTTTGATGTTTATACAGGCGGAAGAAGAGATCAACTCGGTTGTTGATTCTAATTACAAATATTTACCTTATCTATTTAACGACCCCTTGTACTTATTTATGGACAGGGTCTTCGAAGTGTTACAAAGTAATCTACTCCATGCAACAATATAATACATATGTTTGCTAATTAGATCATACAAAAAAACTATTGACCTATTCTCCACTTTCCGCCATTAATCCCCAGTACAAATTGCGTATACGCACTGCTATCCAAAGACAGCTTAGAATAGTTCTAGTCTTAATCGCAACTGCTAATTTTACTACATGCTTGGAGTCAAAGTTTCCTAACTGAAAATGGAATGAAAAACAGCTGCTGCCAGTTTCCCTCTGATTCTCCAATCATGGCCAATTGGAGGGCAGTGAATCGTAGCCAAGAACTGAAACCTACGTCACCTTTTTGGCTTTTTGGCTTTGCCACTTGGTTAGCCAGTTTGGGGATGACTTATGGGCAGCACTTTGGGCATCTTTTAAGTCACCTTAATCATGGGTAAAAACTTTTACCCTGACACAGATGCCTAGTTGGAGGATGTGAATGTGTGTGTGAGTGTGAATGTGAATGTGATGTTTGTTGTTTTTGGTCTTAAGGCTTTTGTTTGTAATGAAAATTTACATGTCCTTCGCAGCTCTGGCAGCCACTGCCTGACATGGTCCCTTTTCGTCCTCCTCATCTTCCTCATCGGAATCTTCAGGCTCTTGTTGTAATTCGCCTTTTGTTTGGATCGCTGCTTTGTCTCGCGCTGTTCATTTGCCTGCCCATAAAGGTAGCCGAATAAGTTCCATCCACGTAGGCGCCATTGTGACGAAGATGTATCGGCTTCTTCCCCTTACAGTCTCTGAGGTGTGCTCTTTTCTTCGGCGAGTCCTCCATGTCCGCCATCCCCTACTGAACTTGTTCACAAATGTTGATGAATTAAAAATCAGCCAGTGACGGAGGTGGAGCAACACAAAAAGAAAAGAAAAATACATCTTTTCTACCTCCAATAAAGCTGTAAAGCATTCACATTCCTTATAGTTTTGAAAGGAAAGTTCTTGTAATCTTTGTTTGCTTTCTGTTTCAATGTCAATGTTTTCCTTTGAGGAATAAAGATTCGATTATTTATTAAGAATTCTTAGAAGAAACTGAGCAATTAATGTATTAAATATATCATCATTTAGTTCTAACTAAATGAATATCAAGTTACCTTAGAAGTCCACTGTGCATTTTCCCTTGACATTTTTCTTGGGAGTTTTTTTCATCATCGCGTCTCCTTACTTTTTAGTTTCTGCTTTTAGCACTATTAACTATTATCTTTGGATAAAGCAAAGTTGTCGCTGGGCTCTGTAGGGGACAGTTTTCCTAATTGCTTGGGCATGTAATTAATTTAATTTACAAAACTTAAAACTGGATCCGACTAACAGACTCTGTTGCCGTCGTTGCATAATTAAAACAAAGCAGCGCCAAGAAAGTTTATTAAGACGGGGACTGAGACTGCGACTGCAAGCTAAAAGAAATGAAAGAATAAAATTAATATGCCAATTTTTGTAAGCTTGTTTTTCTCGACAATCTTTGCTGTTGTTGCCCCTGGTGAAAAGTTTTATTACACGCCTCAGTTAACATAGCCAAGCTATTGATTTCCCCGTTAAGGTAAAAGATTAAGAAAAAAAGGTTCTTCTTTAATAAGACTTAATTGAAATGGAAATATTGAAAAGTTTCGAATGGGTGCAGTCTGTAAAGTTTGAGTTCTAAACTGCTAACTTGATTTATTGCCAATATTTGCTAGCTAATGGAATCTCAACGAACTTTAGCAGAGCTTGTAAAATTAAAAGTGAGTTCAGTCAAAGGTTAAACCCTAATCAAAAGGAGAGAGAGTACAAATAGATCAGTTTGGAAGATAGAAGCTTACAAAGTCAACAATTTAGTTGATGGTATTCAACTATTGTTTTTAATTTCCAATGCAGTCAACATGGCGTATACGTTATATTCTTGTATGGCACGTTCTTATCATTGCTTGAAGCTGCTGAAACTAGAATGAATGAATGACCCAATTACAACAAGTACAAAATAATACAGACCGAGTCCAATTTAACTCTCTGGCGACATTTTCAAGTCAACCAGAAGCGAATCATCAAAGAAACAAGCTGTTGACAAGACTGGCAAAGGGGTAGCCGCCTCATTCCCCATTCCCCATTCCCCCAGCCAGCACAATTCCCAACCAGATGGACTTGCACACACACACACACACCCACACACACATACACTCCTTATTGTAGGAACGCCCAACTGTTTAACAAAACTTCAGGGTGAACTTTTGCCAGCTACTCAAAGTCAACAGCTGCGGGGAGTCCCCGAGCCAACGAAATGAAATCATTGCGAATAAAAAGTGAAAACAAGCCAAAAACTGTGCCAACAGCTGCACAGGAGTTGAATCCGGGTACTGGGCTGACGGGCTGACGGGCTGATGGGGTTTGCATCCATGTCACTAAATTGTCAACAAAATGCAACAAATTGGCAAAAAACTTTTCGTATGACTAGCAAAATTAGAGCCCCGCAAGCAAATAAATGGATACAATAACGAAAAACCCCCTACAAAAAAGCAGACACAAAATAAAATAAAAATATATATAAAAAAAAAGACTAAACAAAACAAAACAAAGCACAAAAGGGCGAGCACCAAACACGAAAAAAGAAAATACCCAAAAACTGGCAGTTCAACAAAAATATGTAAACGTTTGGGATTTTATGCAATGTGCAATAGACACAAAAAAAGAGAAATACCAATGCTAAAATCGAGAGTGCTGCACTTTGAGATACGCTGTATTTTTTAAGATTTTCTCAGAATTGGGATTATAGAATCAGTTGCTGATTTAGCTAGAATTGAGTATCTTAAACCATCGAATATATCTTATCAAGTTAGTCGAATAGTTATACTTCTCTCAACTGCTTCTTATAGTCTTTGAAAACCTGAGAACATTTGTAGAATAACTATAGGGGGAATTAAAGTTCCTGAGATCAAAGTTCTCTGTCGAATTCTCCTTTTTAACAAATTTGAGCCTATGTATTCCCTGTTATGGCCATTGAATTAGCTACAGGGTACAACAAATCCACCTTTCAACTGTTTCCCATCCTAACAAACAAATTTAATACGGTTTGTTTTTTTGTGTTACTGTTTATCTAATGCGACAGACGACAACGACAAGGTATAAATGCAAACAAAATGCAAAACAAGCCTCTCTCAGGGCTCAGAGCAGAGTACTCAATATAGACGTATACGACTATATGGTGTATAAATAGTAAATATAGAAGGGCCGCCGATTTGTTTGCTTATTGATTGGAAAAAGCGGCACAGCTGAAAAAGAATTTCTGGCACAGCATAGAAGGACATAAGGACAACAGAGCAAGGCTCAACAGCGAATAGTAGCCACGAAAAAAAAATAGAAAAGCGAAAGAAATGCACTAGCTGAATTTTAAACTAGAAAATGGGAAATTGTTTATAGTATGATCGATATAACCATTTATATTGCACGCTTGTTGAGCAGGAACAGAAAGCAGAGTGTTGTTTCTGTTCCACTTGCAGTTAGTTGTTGTTGTTGTTGTTGTTGTGCACTTAAAAACAAAATGCCAAACACATGCCGCACAAATCAAATGCGTTTTGCCAGAAAATAGAAAAATATCTATGCAAAATATCTAGGTGGAAATATTGCACACACGCAATACTCGCAATCGAAGCGAGGGTAAAAAGTAAAAAAGTTAAATAACTGCAGTGCCATCAAGTAGATAACTAGATTAAACTCAAATATTGATTGAAGTATTCATTTAATTGAGTAAATTGATTTGATTATAATTGCATTTATTCACTCACGTTTGTATGCTTATAAAATTGACAAGAGATTTATATAGATGAAATATGTATTACATTATGCATTTCATCTGGCTGAATTTGTTACTTAGTTATTGTAAAATTGGTATTATTCTTACATTACAACATTAAAATATTTGAAATTTAATTTGAATTGAAACAATACTAGGCATCTCTTCAAACACACCTCGCTGCAGCCAAAATATATGCAAAAATCTGAGAAAGGCATCAAGCAACAAGCATAAAAAGCGATGCAGCTGCACTTAAAATATTACCACTGTGGGCGGGGCAATTTATTTAAATTCTCCTGAAGAAGACACAGCTTTAAAAAAAAACCGATCAAGAAGTGGGAAAAGCAGAGGTGAAGCAAGAAACATTTTAAGTAGATTTTTGTTAGGCCAAAACTGTCACAGCTTGAAATCAAATAAATAATATAAATGGCAAATGTCAGCAAAATTATTATACACAAACACACACACACATGGCACACTCTCACACACACGTGTGCGCACACAATAAACGTTTGTGTCTATTATTGGGAATTGCAGAGCTTTTGGCCAAAACTAATGTAAATAATTGCTATTGAACTGGCCACAGTCAGAGCCACGCCCACCGCACTTTGTGGCCAAAAACAATTGATGATGCAAATGCAATAAAAGCTGCAGCTGCAAAACGATACGAAAATGCCCATTGTAATTAAAATGATGACCACCAGATCAATCCCCCAAATAAAAACTAAAAAAACAAAAAGGAAAAGGGAAAAGGAAAAGGAAAACAAAACGAGTGAGAGAGCGGAACTCATGGCCATCGAAATATATTGCATTGGAAATGCCAGCAAACTGCTGACCAAATCAATTTCCCATTGCCAAACTCCAAATCCAAAATGCAGAATGCAGAATGCAAAATGCAATGCAAAATTTTGCTAACAAAATGAGCGCGTACTGCAATAGTTTAGCCAACAATCTCTTGGTCCGAAAGGAATGAGGATGAGGGCGGAAATTTGTTGCCGTTGCTTACGTGGCCCTAAAATTGCATGCGGAAAGGCAGCAACAACAACAACAACAACCTGACAGACGAATTGCAGGCGGAAAAGCATTGCTGGATCTGCTGATATTTGTATGTAGATACATATATGTATAATAGTATCTGTATGTAGCCCAGGTGGTTAGCAGTCAGCACATTGTACTGCAAATTGTGGCAAGCATTGATGGCATATTAGGTGCCCCATTCAAACGACAGGCGACTGCTACGTGCCACCGAATGCGGCAACCATATGGACCAAGTTCAGCTTTAATGTCAATTGAATGTTGTGGAAAGCGCACAGTGCAACAAGTTGCTTAGAACACGTCTTCAAACTTACAGCAAATGTTTATTATGTGAATTAAAGTAATTGAATAACATGACAAATATATGTAGGATTCCAAATTCAGAGACAAACGCGCAGTGGTAATCGATACTAATCGATTATCCTGTAATTAACATTAAGATTAACATTAGACTGGACAGAACAGCGCGGCGGAGCAGTCAGTCGGTATTCTCGTCAGCCACGCATAGACGTCCATATTTAAATAATTAATTATAAGTTGCATTGGAGCTTTATACTGAACCAAAACCAGTATTATATCATCAAATTAATACTAAAACTAAGGAGTTTTACTACATATATATGCAGCATTTTGATTTAATAAGAGTTTTTATTTCAACTAAAATTACAAATAAATTCTGCTCCTTCCTTTTATTATCCTTAATCGGCAATTAATACACACTATTAATTCCATTTTGATTGTAATCGAACTTCATTTGTATTACTGAAAGCATGTCGAAGTCATTGTAATTAATACTGAAGGCAATTTCAATTTCAGCACAATGCGATAACAATGACGATGCCTGGCAGGCATTAGAATATTCATTATACATAAGCATAATAAGCACTTGTACACACTACCAAATAACAGTAGTAATAATAATAGTAACAATAATAATAATGGTAAAGATAATACTGATATCACATAATAAACTATTTAAGCGTGCCAACGTCAAATGCAAAATGCAAACAATTTGCAATTTGCAATTCGCAATTGTCCCATGGAGCGTGCTATTGTTGCTCGTCATGACAACACAAATATTACACATTGGGGAATTGTGCATCAACACGCCGAAGCTTGTGTACTCTAACTTATTGATGAAAGTAGCAATTATGAATATTTTCATTAAATTATGATAATAATTCAAGAAAAAATGGTCAAACAACTAATAATAAAAAATAAAATAAAGAAATATGGTGAGATAAACAATTATATTTTAATCAGTTGAAGGTAATTTTAAATATGTACTAGAAATAAAAGAAAAATATGGTACTCTTCAATACTATTTTAAATATGTCGAAACAAGAATCAAAATTAGGTTTTTCTATTTAAATATTAGTCAATCTGGTTTCAATAAATTTAGTAATGTCGGAACTATTTCTGTATAATTTTTTCCAACTACAACGAACAGGGGCAATGTTTCAATTTATTCATCGAATGTTGTCAATATTATTTCATTTCTCGAAATTAAAATACCTCACAGAGCATTATCACAGTTTAGAGTTAACAAAGGCAATCTACTGCCTGTTGACAAATAGAAAATGTGCAATATTGTAAAATTGCCAGAGCAAATGTTCGGAGACGAGCAAAAGAATTGAATTGATTTAAGCATCTGTATAGAAATAAGACTCGTATCGTATATGTTTAAAGCACATACATATATTGGCATGAAGTGCCTCCTCGATTGGAAGTATAAAGGAGCTATACTATATATATGTAGGAGCTGATCTTTGTTGCCGAGGCGCAAGTTGAAATGTTGACAATCGATGCGTGGCTTTTGTTTGAAAATCTAAGCAAATGTGTGTGGAGTCAACGACTATTGTGTGTGTGTGTGTGTGTGGGTGTGTGTATGTGTGTCGGTGTGTGTGTTTGTTGCAGCAGAGGAAACACGCAAGTTGAATGGGCAATCCTAGTCGAGCACTCAGCTGCCTGGCAGCTTCAAATGATAAATATGCAATCGGGCCAAAGGTGCACAATTTTTATATGCATTTCTCAGTTTCAGATTCAGTTTCTCCCTACTGGCTGCCGGCCACGCCCCCAGCCGCCTTTGCAACCAAACGCCCGTGTCGTACTCACTAGTTTTTTCAACTAGAAATTTTTATGCAAAAACAATTTATTACACTTTTGGTCGAGATCCGGATGCGGATGCGGATGTGGATGCAGATCCGTAAGCATGAAAGTATTGTTGCAACGGTATAACGGCATAACGGTATAACGGATGCTAACAGTTATCGCCTTATGCATACTATCACTATTGCCTCCCTAGTTCCCAGTTCCTATAGCCTCGCTCCCATGGCAACCTAGGGCAGCATTCAATGCTGCATCCTCTGCTGGCCAAGATGAAGATGAAGATGTGTGCGATTGCGTGTGATATGCTTAAATTATTGCATTTCCTTCGTCTCCTCTTCATCCTCTTTCTCCTCCAGTCGTGCATGCCTTTATCATCAAAGATTGATGGCATACCAAAGTGTTCTCTTCTCCAATACCTTACATGGTTGTGTTCCTGCAGTTATGATTGAGGACATGCTCCGAAAGCATCTCACACTCTGTCAGAGACAAGGACAAAAGCAATAGAGAAGCTGCTACCTTTTGTAATATAATCTTTATCGTATAACTAAGCAACTTAGGCAAATGTATTTATTCCATTTCAATTAAATTCAACTACAAGATCTGACTGACAAATTCCATTACAAAGGAAACATTATGGTATTCCAATTGAAAATATTTTAAACTTCAATTATGGGTTGGAAATATTTAGGTTTACTAAAAATCTAACTTGTGACTTTTATTTAAATTTTATTTGTGTTCAGTATACAAGAAATAAAGTTAAAACTCATTTTATACCTGTAGAATCTGATGACGTTTCTGAGGGTCCTTGATTTGAATGCGCAATTCAAGTTGTGTCGTTGTTGTTTTGCTGGCAAACCGAAATCCTTGAATCCTTCGGCTTCATCCGACTGTTGACTGTTTGGCCAAGCATTGCACGCCTCATCTGCCAACGCGGGTTAACCAGGCGTACTCTAAGCTGCTTTCACTGCGTCTCATTCTCTCCTCCTCTCTCTCTCTGTCTCTCTCTCACTCGCTTCTTTTACTCTATTGCTGCCAGCAGTGCTTTCAGCGAAGTTCAATACGAGTTGGAGTCTAAAGGCCTTTTTAGCTCAAGTCGAAAACAAAAAGTTTCTGCAGACAGTTGAAGATGCGCCTCGGGGGTCGAACTTGTCGGCTTTGCACGCAGTTTAAAGCGACGCCTGCATGTGGACAAGGACAGCAGGACAGCAAGGACATGCACACATGTATCCTAGCACAACTGAACAAACACAAATACTTATACATGCGAGTGTGTGTATACACTTGGCATTAACATAATTCATATTTTGTTGTATTTGCATAATAATAAAGCTGCTGATGCTGGCACATCAACGACAACAGCGGTGGGAGACAGGGGGTGTGGGAAGGGTAGGAGGGGGAGGGGAGGGATAAGACAGTGGTCTTTTAGCTGCTTCTGCCGGGACTTTTGGTTGAGCAGCTGAGGGACGAGCAATGTTGCTGCTGTTGACAAATGGAACACATTTGGCTACACCCAAAACAAACCGAGCTGAGATTTATATAAAGAAAGAACGGACATCCAACCAACATCCAACCAGGATGAGGAGTGTACAGAGGGGGGGGGAGATGCCCGCATAAATGCATGAATACTTATGGGAATGTCAGGCAGCGAGACAGTGCATGCAAAACTGTATGCCATGTGGGCGTATGTCCTGTTCGTTTTCCGGGAGAAGGAGGGCGGTTTGGGGGGAGGGGGTGGTTGGCAAGCGGCATTGTCATGTTTTTCCGTTGTATTGCACTGACATCTGGGCAACATAATTCGTTGACACAGACAACAGACAGTTATGTATACATTATGTATATACTATATCTTGTTTTGTGGATCCCAACAGATTTCGCTGCTGTTTCTCGTTTCGTTTTCGTTTTGTTTATGTCAAATGTGCATTAGGTTTTTTATAAAAATAACGACTGCAAAAAGAAAATAAACTCCCTCCACTTTTGTGTACTTTATGAAAGTATTTACACACAACTAGTGACATTTTAAAAGCAATGTGCCTCGCTTTCGTCCCCTCGGGTACTATCAATTTTCCAGGGGACCAAGCCCACCTCCTGATGCTTCCACCCAACACAAAAAATTAATCACTGAAAAGTTCGAAGCGCTCACCTGACAATTTGCACGTGCCCGCGCGCTCGTCACGGAATGAAGCCCAGGTGGGCCAGGTGAAGGTACGGGTACAGGTAAGGGTAAAGCTAAAGGTAAAGGTGTGCTCGGTGAGGCGTTAAAATGCCATCATTAAAAATCAATGTTTAAAGATTTATGAGCTTAACAAAGTGTTAATTACACGGGGCCAACAACAAAACGTAGCCAAGCGAAGCGAAGCGACAGACAACCCCATAAGATAAGAGAAAAGCGAAAAGAGAATTTGAAAAGCAAGCAAGTTGCACAAAAATTAGACAAAAGCAAAAAAACAGAAGGTGAAAGAGTTTCTTTTTTTTTTGAAGACCCGCAAAGTTAAGCAAAAACAAATTACCAAAGTTTATCCATGTACAGTGTATGTATATAAATATATATTTATATTTGTTTAATTGACTTTAAGGCTCGAAAGCATTCCCTAAATTAATATATAGTTACTAGAACGGTATTTTAATAACAATTAACTACGCATCATAATTTGTTGTATACATGCAAATTAATTATTGAACAATTGGCATGTGAGCACAGTAATTATGCTCTCCATTAAACTTGTTCAACTCAACTTATTTAATTTTGCTCCGCTGTTTTGTTTACGCAATTTTAATATGCTCGGCAAAATGGACGCACAACATTTAAAATTCATTTAAATGACCGCTTTAAGCTAAAATGGCTGCCGTTAATAATCAATCGATAGCTGATGATCAATGAGTAAATTTAAGGTATTAGCCAACACTGCAAAGATGGCTGACACACGTTTGCTTTATCGACTGACGATAATCGATAGGCGATAGCCACCACCGATCTGTGTGAAGCATTGCGCTATTAGCCAACACTGCAAATCTTGAAATTTAAATTCGAATTTTCCAGCTAGAATGCTTTGTTTGCTAATTAGCTTAAGATACCCGAGTTAACGTTGCATGCAACTCGCTAGACCGTCGATTAAGCGCTAATAGTCGCAACTAAAGAGCCTCTAGCGCTGTAAAAATATGTAAATAAATAGAGCCAAGGCCAAAAAAATAAGGTTGCCAAAGGTCGCTGATTATAAATTAGAGTAGAGTTGCGTAGGCTGCCACAGACCGAACCCTCGAAATTTAATCAGACCAGAACAAAAGGCGAGAACAACAAAATATAACGAAACAGAGGCGTTGCAAAAAGTAACAGAGAAATGCCTTTCATTTTGACCAAACAGCCAAGACAACGAACCGGAGAGAGAGAGAGAGAGAGACAGCAAGAAGAATAACCCAAACAACTTTCGTTGACGACGTTCTCATAATTCTGGCAAAGGCAAAAGACATGAACGAGGTAAGAGAAAAGAAAACCCAACACGTTAAAATAGCAAAAATCAACAACCGAAAAACGTAAAAGATGCCAGGCAGCAGTTTTTCCCTTAACATAAGTTGTGCTTGTGGGTGTGTGAGTGTGTGTGTGGAGAATGGGAATGCAGGTGGATGAGGGGAGAAAACACCAACAACGATGACGATGACACACGTGAGGTTTCGCAGCAACAAAAATACAATATACGTATTTATATATGTTCATTCCATATGCATACATATATGTATGTATATTTAGTACAGCTGTGTTCGTGCGTGTGTGTCGGCGGTGTCGGTGTGTGCGTGTGAAGGACGAAGCACACAAACGCCTTAAATATGCTTGAACTACTAAAGAAGCCATAAAGCAACCCAATGGGCCAAACGAGTACAACAATCGTTTACCTACGGAAAGGCGTTGAGAATATCTTTGCACACACTCGCATTCCCTTAAATGCGACTATTCAAATCTACTTTTCTGCCAAGTCGAAGTCCTGGCATGTCCTTTTGACAGTGAAGTGTTCGTTTACAACACCAACTTGTTGCCTGCAACGTGCTCAAGTTGCAGGGGAAATTTCCCGCGTTAACAGGCAATTTAAAATGTTACAACAGCTGCTAACAAAATAAAGGGATGCAATTCTGGGCTACTCCAACGGTTTCTTCCATACAAATACAACAAATTTATTTGACATCTGCATGATCTTCGGGCTTTAGGTTTAAAATTCAGCTGCTTATTGTATTAAATAATTTTTATATAAGTTATACGGTTAAAGTAATAACTAGCTAAAGCTATATATACATATAGCTTTACATAGTATATACCTATATATATATTCTAATTAAAATCATAACCTCTTTAAATATTTTGATTATATTGTTGATTCAAGTATCGACTAACATTACGCAGAAAATGATAATTAAATAATTGTTAAAAGATCTTTTAAAAATATTGAATATTTTTCATTTATTTATTGTATATTTTATATTCTATAAGATAATTTAAAAATATATTTTAAATTTACATGTGTATATTACACATTTAAAGAATTGTATAGCGGTTAACTACCAGTAACGCAATCAAATAAAATTCAAGTTACGGCCAAGAGCTCAGCAATTCATTTATGGAAATAACGGTGACTTCTTATTATGGGCATTCTTTTGAAACAGTGGTTTATTCTGGCAGGGGAAAGTGCGATGGGTAATTTTTTATAAGTACCAGCTATAAGTTATAAGAGATATGTCTCTTTTGGCCATTAAAAGTAAACTTTCAGAACGGTAATAATGGTTAAAAAATACCCAATATTTGCTTATCCTGTTGTGGGAAATATGTGAAAGTTGGTTTACAAAGTACTTGAAGCTTATAATAGGGAAAAATTTAACGCAAATGGTGTTTGATAAGGATATACAAAAGGAATTAGTTAGGACACTTTTAATCCTTATATTTCTGTCTTGGGAACTGTAAAAGACTTATAAATGGAAAAAACTGGTACAAAAAGACTTCGATAAGAATTTCCAAAATTATTTAGTTGTGACACTTTATAAGAGTAACCTTTTTGGGCTTTATTAATAAAATAACAGCACTGTAAATGTCGCTGAGGCATTTAAAAAAAACCCAACAAAATGGTTAAAAATTAAATAAAAAGGGATTTCGATAGGAATGTCCAAAATGTCCTGTTGGTAAACTGAAATTACGTGATATTAAGCCGTGCAGCTGTTGCAGAGTCAGGCAGGTAAAAAATATGTGACGAGCAGGTAGGGGCTCTTATTGATATTGTTCTATATAAGCCCGTGGTCACAGTGCAACTAGTTATCAGTAAATAATTAAACCTGCATCTTACAACATGTCTCCGCACACGAATTCGCGCTTTATTTTTGAAACGAGTGAGAACGTGCGAATCTTTCGGCATCAGCCCTTCATCAACGATCTGAGTGTGGAGTGTCAGAGTTGTCAGAGTCGTGTTGCGGCAACTGAACCATACAGTCATCATTGGTTGTCTGGCGAAGATGGGCAACATATCAAGTTAAGTCTGGAGGAGAAGCTGCTGCTCAAGCGAATCGAAAGGGAGAGAATCGAGACCTTTATGATATGCGATGAGAGCCCCGTTGGACGCACTCGGGACTTTCTTCTGGAGACCGGAATGGAGGCAGTGCCGCAGCTGTTGCGTTTTCTGTACTACGAGGCCAGCCAGCTGGAGGTCACCTTTGGCTTCTTTGTTAATGTGGCCAAGAAACGACTTTACTACGAAACCTTTCCCATAGTAATCAAGCATTTTTTGGATATCGAGGAAACGGTTGACATGGTCTTCACCCGCATCGTGGAGAAGATTAGTAGCTATGTGCTGTCATTACTAAGACTTCCAATGGAGGCGTGCACCATCAAGCGTTTGAAACTGATTGTCCACCGTCAGTGGAATGGCCAGCTGCAGCTTCCCCTGCAGTATCGAGTGAAGAGTGATGTCCGTGGCATGGCAACAAATAATGCAAAGCCTGTTGACCTTCCACTGCTTACCGAGAGCTACATCAACTACCATGGTCAACGCTTTGGACACTTTCCGGCCTCGTTGCAGGTGAATCTCTACTGCTTTCGTGTCTGTCCCCGAACCAAGGAGCTCTATGCAGTGCCGTATTTAATCCGCAGCGAAGATGTCAACAACACGCCCACATTTCTCATTCAAACCGACGTTACAGGCGAATTTCGTGGCATGCACGAAATCAGAAACGTACGACGATTTCTGCGATCTGATCCCAACGATCGTGTGCTCGTGTGTCGCGAGTGTAAAGCTCATTTTTCTAGTCGTTTAAACTTCGCATTGCATAAACAAATCGATTGTGGGCGTGGCATTACGGTCATGACATTGAATATGGACGTTGACGGGGAGTCGACGGAACTGTACGAAAACTGTTTGGCACTGCCAAAACAGTTCTTTAAATTCGCTTGGTTCGGCATTGGGCCAAATAAGTTATTACATTATTAGTTATTACATTCAGAATAATGTGTACATTTGAAATTGTGATAATCATATTTGACTAGATAGATGTTTATTCAAAATATTAAAGGCCGTTAAATTCAAGAATTTGTATAGCACAGCGCCAAATTTATCGAAAACTGATGCTTAATTGTATATTGAGAATGGAAAAAAAATGAAAAATATGCATTTGTTTTGGTTTACCGAAATCTTTTTCAAAATAAAGCGTAGAAAAAATTAATTTATGATATTTTATAATCACCACCAGCTATACACCCCATTTTATTTTTTAAATATATTTTGTTTTTATTGCACAATTCAGATACAGTATGTTTGTATGTATATATAAAAAACAAAATAAAAATGCTTTGCCCTAACATTCTTTAAAAATTAAAAATATGTTAAATATCTTTTATCATATAAAAGAAGCGAGATCTGTTTAGCGCAAGTAATCATGATGAGATGAGACAAAAGGCACATCAAATGGTCGAAATGCTCATTTAAGGATCTTTTGAAAATTTAAGCACTTCAATTAGAGTTATCCTGTTTGTGCACTATACTCAAGTGCGTTTTTAAATGAGAACCCTTTTTAAAAGCCATCGGGCAGTGCTCACACTTGAAGGGGCGTTCTTGAGAATGACTTCGCTTGTGACAATATAAGTTGATTGCGGTCTTAAACCCTTTCGGGCACTGATCACATTTATAGGGACGATCGTCAGAATGAGTCATTATGTGTTTTTTTAAATTGTCTTTGTCTTTATACGCATTCGGACAGAGCTCACATTTGTAGGAGCGTTCCTCAGAGTGAACCAGCATGTGCCTTTGTAATTGGGCTTTCATTTTAAACGCCTTTGAGCAGTGCTCACATTTGTAAGGGCGATCTTCAGAATGAGTTTTTAAGTGATGTGTTATAGAATTATGCCTTTTAAAAGTTGCCTGGCAGTACTTGCATTTATAGGGACGATTGTTAGAATGAATAACTTTGTGCCTGCTCATTTGTTGTGGGGTTTTAAACGCCTTTGAGCACTCGTCACATTTAAAGTTACGTTCGTCAGAATGTATTGCACTGTGCTGTTTCAAATTGTCTTTAACTAAAAACGTCCTAGGGCAGTGCTCACATTTGAAGGGACGATCGCCATAATGAATCTTTAGATGCGCTATTAAAATTGTTTCCGTTTTGAAAGTCTTTGGACAGTACTCGCACTTGAAGGGGCGTTCCTCAGAATGGATAACTTTGTGCCTATTCAAATTTTGTGAAGTTTTAAACCCCTTTGAGCAGTGCTCACATTTAAAGGGACGTTCATCGGAATGAATGAAGCTGTGTTGGCTTAGACTTTCTTTTGTTGAAAACTTTTTCTGACAGTGCTCACATTTGTAGAGACGATCATGATTACTCTTAAGGTGCCTTATTAAAAGAGAATCCCTTTTAAAAGCGCTTGGACAGTACTCGCATTTAAAGGGGCGCTCGTCAGAATGAATCGCACTGTGCTGTTTTAACAAATGCTTGCTTTTAAAAGCCTTCGGGCAGTCCTCACATTTGAAGGGCCGTTCGACAGAATGTTGTTGCATGTACTCTTCCTTGATTTCCATTTCATATTCATCCATAGATTCATTCGATTCCTCTGTTGTTAAGTCTTCTTCACTATCGTCCGAGTTGTCTTCATCCACAGTTACATTTGCTTCTACTTTTATTAAGCTTTCCTCAAAGTTATCCTCATCCACAGCGTAATCTGGCTCTGGCTTTATGCAGACTTCGACTAAAGTATTTTTTGTAGGGCACGAGTCGCCTGTGATGAGCTCATCGATGTCGGGCTTCTGATCACATTCGCCCAGAAGATCCTTAAAATATTTCTCGCTTTGCTCGCATCTGAACTTGAATGCAAATGCATTCTTAGCAGCCGATTTGCAGGGTCCACATATGTTTTGGGGCAGTGGGTCGACTTCCCTAATTTCACAGTTGGTAAAACATTCCAGCATGACTATCAAATGCGGTTCATTGTCCGTCCGTTCTCGCTCAGCGAAAATATTCTCAATTGTTGTGCAGTTCAACGTGCAAAAGCGACAAATTTCATCCACTTCGTACTTGATTTTGAACTGCTCACATTCGCTCAGACGTTCCATAAAGTATTTAGTGCTTTGCTCCCATCTGAGTTTGAGTTCGAATGCATATTTAGCAGCAGATATGCAGGGTCCACATATGTTTTGGGGCAATGAATCACATTCACTGACTTCACAGTTGGTGCAATATTGCAGTATGGAAATCAGGAGTGGCTCATTATCCGTCCGCTCTCGCTCCTCGAATATATTCTCCAGTGTCGTGCAGCTTAACGTGCAAAAGCGGCAAACTTCATCCATTTCGTACTTTTTGTTTTAGTATTTTGTTTAATCAGATTTATATTCGGTCGAACAGATGTTTACAAATATCGAAACACAAGAACTAGAATGTATCGAAGTGCATTTTGTAAAATTATCAGGGCTGTAAATCTATCGATAGCAACTAAGACTCAGTGCTGACAAATTTTTAGAAGCAAACTAGCTGTTTTTTTCGAAGAAAATCAAACGGAATTCAAATTTTTTAATCTAACCTGAACAAAATATGTTTAGTTGAGATAATCTAAAGCATAGTAGCTTGCAATAAAAGTGTGGAAAGGCTCCTACTTTCACCGTTAAAAAGCAAACATCTTGGCTAAATAATTTATGACACATCTCACAGGCATTCGCGCCTTATTTTAAAAACGAGTGAAACGTGCGCAGCCCTGACCGCGCAGAATTTTTTATTCCCGTTTTTATTGCAGGAATAAAAAAATTAAAATTAAAAAAAAAAAATAAATTGTGAAATCGTCTTGGTTTTCCCTGATACTAGTTCTACCACCCGCTTTTATATTTAAAATAAATAATAGAAACAAATATATATTTATGAAATTGTATAATTACTAAAAGCTGTATTCAAACAGCATTCTATAACAGTTTCATTTTATTTAATCCACTATATTTTTTACTGTTTTGTTTTTATTACATAAAAAACATTTTTATACAATTTTTGGGCAGTGTTAACATTTTTAGTGGCGTTCTTGAGAATAAATTTAAACCCTTTCGGGCACTAATCGTGTTTATATGGACGATCGCCACAATTTTTTTCAATGTGCTCCTTTAAACTAGTGTCGTCCTTAAAAGCCATCGAGCACTGCTCACATTTGTAGGGGCCGTCGTTAGAATGAGTTCTCATATGTTTGTTTAAACGATCTTTTCTATTAAATGCCTTTGGACAAAACTCGCATTTATAGGAGCGATCGTTAGAATGAATTTTTTCGTGTTGCTTCAAAATTGGCAAGGTCTTAAACGCCTTTGAGCAGTGGTCACATTTAAAGGGACGTTCGTCAAAATGGACTATAAAATGCTTATTCAAATGCATTGTGGTTTTAAACGCCTTTGGGCAGATGTCACATTTATAGGGACGTTCGTCAGAATGAGACACCATGTGCCTTTTTAAACGATCTTTGGTTGCAAACGCCATATTGCATTGGTCGCATTCAAAGGGACGGTCGTAAGAAGGGATCAATAAGTGCCTTATTAACCCTTCTTTGGTATTAAAAGTCGTCGGGCACTCCCCAGATTTGAAGAGGCTTTCGTCAGAATGTTGTTGCATGTGCTCTTCCACGATTTCCATCTCATTTTCGTCCACAGTCTCATTTGATTTCCCCGTTGTTAAGTCTTCATCAACCACAGTTATATTTGCTTCTTCAAAGTTATCATCATTTACAGAGCTATCTGGCTCTGGTTTTATGCACTCCTTGACTAAAGTATTGTCAGTAGGGCACGAGTCGCCTATGATGAGCTCATCGATATCGGGCTTCTGATCACATATACTCAAAAGATCTTTAAAGTATTTTTCGCTTTGCTCGCATCTGAGCTTGAATGCAAATGCATTCTTAGCAGCCGATTTGCAGGGTCCACATATGTTTTGGGGCAATGAATCACATTCACTGACTTCACAGTTGGTGCAATATTGCAGTATGGAAATCAAGAGTGGCTCATTATCCGTCCGCTCTCGCTCCTCGAATATATTCTCCAGTGTCGTGCAGTTTAACGTGCAAAAGCGGCAAACTTCATCCATTTCGTACTTTTTGTTTTATTTTGTTTAATCCGATTTATATATGGTCGAACAGATGTTTACAAATATCGAAACACAAGAATTAAGATGTATCGGAGTGTATTTCGTAAAATTATCGATAGTATCAGTATAAGGGCTGTGCAAATCGATAGCAACTAAGAGCCAGTGCGGGACAACTTCTGAATAGCTAATTTCCATCTTTTAGTTTAAAAAGAAAATTGAACAAAATTCAAATTTATCAAACCAATCTAATAAGTTTTTATTTAAAACATAATTTTACGCATATTAATTTTTACCAACTAACATTAACAATAGGAAAGCAAACAGCAAACGGAGCATAGTAAAGCAAAGTAAGCAATATCAGTTATCAGTGAATATTTCAACTTGGGTAATTCAAAGTGAAAAAAAACATATGCCAAACCATTATTTTATTGCGACAAAAGGTGAGACTTATAGGTCTTGATAAGCACTATAATTGGTGCTAAGGTTGATTTTGGGCAATTGTCCGTTTTCAAGATAATTTTAAAATAACAAGGCATTCGCACGCGACTCAAGCAGAAGTGGTTTTTTCGGCAACCAGTTCTAACACTGATTTCGGCAAAACCTAAAGGAATATTTCAATGCGACTAATTTAAAATATAATGCATTGATTTATCTCAAAAATGTTTCTAATTTTATTCAAAAATACTAAGTTGTTTATTTTTTATTTTATTTTCATCAGTGTCGTACGCGACATTTAGTTCCACCATATACTCGTATTAATATTGTTTCTCTCTCTCTTTTTTTTAATTATATATCGAAAACAGCTCGAAAAACTTGTTTCAAATTAAACTTTCAATATATTTTTATGTATTAAAATGGTTTATGCTACAATCTTACTTAGTGTAATCGATAAATACAAACGGTCCATTTTGGAAGTCAACTTCTAATAAAAATTGGCAAAAATATAGAAAAAGTGAATTTATTACAATGAAATGCCCATATGTAGCTTAAAACGATTACGTTCAATACTCATCACAAGAAAACATGACAGGTGGAGAGAAACCAAGCCGATTTCTATGTATTCTGTCAATAATTGATTTATGTAAGTGTTCGACTGTTTTTTTTTTTTTGAAGCTTTTATTTAAAATAAATTAATGCATTTTTACAAATTTACGCACTTAAGTTGGCGTCGTCTTGATTGTGTAAACTGTGCACGTGCCTTTTTAAATTAAAATTTTTTTTAAAAACCATCGGGCAGTGTTCACATTTAAAGAGACGATCGCCAGAATGAGACTTTAAGTGCTCTATTAAAGACTTATCCCTCTTAAAAACTATGTGGCAGTACTTGCATTTATAGAGACATTTGTTGAAATGAATAACTTTGTGTCTTTTCAAAATTAGTGAAGTTTTAAACGCCTTGGAGCAGTCGTCACATTTATAAGGACGTTCGTCAGAATGAAACACACTGTGCTGTTTTAAACTCTTTTTGGTTATAAACACCTTGGGGCAGTGTTCACATTTGTGGGGGCGAACACCCGAATGGGCCTTTAGATGCGATAGTAGAGTAGTTTCCCTCTTAAAAGCCTTTAGACAGTACTCGCACTTAAAGGGCCGTTCCTCAGAATGAATCACTGTGTGCCTATTCAAAATTTGTGAGGTCTTGAACGCCTTTGAGCAGTGCTCACATTTATAGGGCCGTTCGTCAGAATGAATGACACTGTGTTGCTTTAGATTTTCTTTGGTTGCAAACGCCTTAAGGCATTGCTCACATTTGAAGGGGTGGTCGATGTTAGTAGTAGTAGATGTAAGTGCGCGTTCTTCAGAATGAATCGCTGTGTGCTTTTTTAAGCCTCTTTTGGTTTTGCAAGTCATCGGGCAGTCTCCACATTTGAAGGGCCGCTCGACAGAATGTTGTTGCCTGTTCTCTTCCACGATTTGCAGTTCATCTTCTTCCATAGATTCATTTGATTCCTCTGTTGCTAAGTCTTCTTCACTATCGTCCAAGTAATCTTCATACACAGTTACATGTGCTTCACCAAAGTTATCCTCATCCACGGAGTAATCTGGCATCGGCTCTATGCTGACCTTGACTAAAGTATTTTCAGCAGGGCACGAGTCGCCTGTGATGAGCTCATCGATGTCGGGCTTCTGATCGCATACGCTTAAAAGATCCTTAAAATATTTCTCGCTTTGCTCGCATCTGAACTTGAATGCAAATGCATTCTTAGCAGCCGATTTGCAGGGTCCACATATGTTTTGGGGCAACGGATCGAATTCCCTAATTTCACAGTTGGTAAGACATTCCAGCATTGAAATCAGAAGGGGCTCACCATCCTGTTCCCGCCCGGCAAATATACTTTCCAATGTGGTGCAGTTCCATGTGCAGAAGCGGCAAACTTTATCCATTTCGTACATCGTATTTTTTACAGTTTTCTTTATAAAGACTAGCAAATTAGCAAAAGAGCAAGTGAGCAGCTGAGCAAGTGAACAACTGAGCAATCGGAGTGAGTTGACTCACCTATGGAAAATGAACAAGTGAACATGTTCTCCTTAATGAGCAGTGCTTACCCAACACTAAGAGATTGTAAAATATATTCGATAGCAACTAAAAATTATTGGGAAGAAGTTAAAAAACATACTTTTTTTTTAAGCATATCTGAACAAGTTTATGTTTATTTAAAATACAAAATATTTACGCATATACATTTTCAATAATTTCCAATATCTTCTCAAAGCTCATCACAAAACATTTTCTTCTATTACAAACTTAGTGCCTAGAGAACGAGCATATCTTCAGTATCGATGCTTGTAATAATAATAATATTTAAAAATATGTATATTAATTGTTTTAAAACAAACATTGCCTTAAATTTACAATATTTGAGCTTGAGCCAAATTTATCGATAACATTGAAAACTTATTGTGTGCTCAGATAGCAAAGCAACAATCGTTAGCCCTCACAATGTCAACGTTCTTTGTGAATGACTGCACAATTTAACAAAAGCCGAAACGAACTGAAAGACCGCATTTGAATTAAATATGAATCCCTTGGATAAAATACACGCACTGGATGAAATTGAGAAGGACATACTACTCTGCATGCAAAGTGCAGGTAAGTGAAAATTAAGTAGGTAATCGAATAATTCAATAACTCGCTGAACTATCAATAAATAAGGTCTGGCACTGCAAGAGCTTGGCAAGGAGAAGTCGTCGCAGAAAAGCGCCGAAACACAGTCACAACAGTTCTTGAAGAGCTTGTCCAGCGTGGAGTCAAAGCTCTCTGAACAAATCAACTACCTCACACAAGTATCCACCGGACAGCCGCACGAGGGCTCTGGTTATGCATCGGCCAAAGTGCTACAAATGGCCTGGCATCGCATACAACACGCACGTTCCCGTGTCCGTGAGCTGGAGGAGACTAAAGCCAAGCATTCCCATGCGGCGAGACAACAACAGAAGCGTCAACAGGAACATGCAGCTGCCCAGCAACAACAACAACAACAGGCAGCTGCAGCGGCGGCTCAGCAACAACAACAGTCTGCTGGTGCCGGTACAGGCGCTGCCGGAGGCTCGTCTGAAGGTGGGACGACAAGTGGTGGCAACACCGCTGGTGGTGCAAGCGGAGTAGGTGGCTTGGGCTCTGACGCTAGCGGAGGCATGCCAACCAATTGAGAATACATTTGAAGTAACATATATAGTACACACATAGGTATTTTAATTAAAATTAAGTTAAATGTTCTACATTGTCTACTTCTGTGACTGGAGTTGTAGAGGAGGAAGAAGTGGTGCTGCTGCCAATGCCAAAGAAATTCTGTTCACACACATAACGCACACACTGTAAGAGTACGTTACGCTCGTGTCTTATGTCCGTCTCCAGTAACTTGGACAGCATCGTGTTCTGCTTGGTCATCATACGCGCTCGCTTGTAGTTTAAGCCAAGAGTTCGTTTCTTTGGTGCAGGACGCTTGGCAGTTGACCTATTTTCCGGTTTTGGCTTATCTGCTGTGGAAGTTGTGCTTTTAGTGGATATTTCGAGTCCTGTATTATCTGTTGCTGTTTTGCACTCAATTGGTGATTCCTCTGGAGCTGCTTCAGTTTTGCGTTCAATGGGGATTTCTTCAGGTGCATCGTCATCAGAGCTACCTTCAGCTTCTGGTGACTGATAACTGCTTGCGTCAGCCTGAAAGTCTTCCGGCGCAGGTTCATCAATAAGCTGCAATTCATTTTGGCTATCCACACTATACTTAGATTCTAGTAAAGTTTCAGGCATTGAATCAGGCACTTCATTATCGCATGATTCATCCTCTTCGTCTTCGTCCTCGTCTTCTGTATCTGTTCCGTACATGCCCAACAAGTTGCTCAGTGCATTAACCTCCGGTGTACATCTTTCCTTAACATGCTTGTAGTCTTTCATTTGACTGGTGCCGCCAAACATTCGTCGATCTGGAAGATTGACATTAATAAGCTTCTCTGGAAGTGGCTTCTCCTCCTTGAATTTTGTCTCCTTTGTCTTCTGCTTCGACTGCACTTTTTTCCTATCTTTCTTGTTTACATTGGTTCTCTGTCTTTTGTTTTGATTTGAATGTTCTTTGCTATGGGTTTGCGGTCGAGTGCGTCGACGATCTTCGGCCTTTCCAAAAGCTGCCTTAGATGCTTCTAAGCGTTCGCCACGCTTAATTCGCTGTTCCTTTGCACGTTTGGCAAGCTCAACATTAGCAGTCGTTGGAAATCTAAAAGAGAACATAATGAATGTATATTTGTGTACACAAATAACAAAACTTACTTTTTGCGACGCTCCGCACGCCAAGCTGCAATATCCTCCGGCGTCCACACTTTCTTGACGGATTTGTACATGCCTGTTATGTGATGGGCCTCAATATGTCGTTCCAGTATGCTGGCCAAGGCCGCAAAATCACAATCCTCAGCGGGACACGTTTCATGCTGCTCCAAGTGCCGCCTCATGTCCTGCTCTGTGGCCAATTCCATGCCACAGTTAGCACAATATTCAGGACGTTGCGGCGAATTGTAAATAGGCGGTGTGTCTGATATTGTTCTGCTTGTGCTTGGGTCGTTACTATTGCTCTGCAATTATTGCTCAGTTTTTAACTTGTTATTAGAATTAAAGCTAATTTGTCAATTTACTTGTTGCTGCTCTGGCTTGAGGTACCTTGCTGGCACTGTGCTCCCGCGAGCTCCATACATGGGCGGCGGCTGCTTGCTGCGTGGCAGTAACGTCATTCCACATGGCGTTAGGAAGTGCAAATTGCTTTTGCTTGGTTCCTTACTATTTGTATTAAAGTTTGGGGAGGGTAATATAAATTTTGGCTCCATCGCGGATTTAAATTCAACATGTGCGCAGCGTCTTAGAGGTGGAGAAACATCAAGTTTGCAAAACATCGGAGACTCGATGTTTGCTAGGCCACTATCGAATGTTTTTATATTCAACAGAAAATAAACAATCCTGATAATTACGAGCCTCTAAGATATAAGAAGGTTAGAATTTCAAAATATTTTGAGAAATATGTTTAATGACAATTTCTTTTACAGATGAGATTTACAGATATAAAAACCGTTTAAAAAAAATTGTATGTGTTCAGCAAACATCGAAACCTCGAACACACCTCTAATCTTGCAACTGAGTGGCAGCCTTGGCTCCCAAAACACGGTGGCAGCCACACTCAATTACATGTTTTAATTTAAAAAAAAATGATTTTTTTTTTTGGTGTTTTGCTTAATTTTGAAGCTAGAATTCTGAAAATTTCACACGAATATTTATGGATTTTTTTAAATTTTATTCAGAATTACTGTACACCAAACATTCTTTAAAATGAACTTCATTATTTTTGAAAATATATAATTTTTGTGGATTATGTTGTACTTATTGAATTATTATTGAATTAACAAATTGAAAAATTTATATTTAAATTTAGCACCGCGAAAATTAAATTGGAGAAAAGAAAATTGGACTAGCAACGCCGATAGCTATCGATAATTTCCGATATAAAACCAGCTGTTGTGACCGCAGACCAGTGTTGTGTAAAGTACGCGCACAGAAAACTAATAGAAAGTGGCGAGTGTGCAATTCAAGTAAAAAGTTAACAGATACAACGCATTTGCGTTTAGCGTAGCATTAGAACAAAGTAAATACTCAAATCTTGCAACAATGCAAAGCGTGCTAAATACGGTAAAAGGCACAGCGCTAAATGTGGCCGAATATTTAACGCCCGTGCTAAAGGCAAGTACACAATTCCGAATCGGGCTGGGGATGAGCAACCATCGCGTCACAGTGACAGAGTTTTTAAAGAAAAGCATAATTCCCACCTGCTTTTGTTAAATGTAAAGTGTAATAAGGCAATTTACAAATGTATATACACTTGCATGTCTATATACACGTTTAAAGCTAATTGACATCTGTTTAGTACGTGTTCTTTTTCGAATTCAGTGACTCGTGACGTGACTTAACTATTCAAGTGTTCATCTCTGGCTGGGGCGCTGTCGCCAGGGCGGCGCGTCAGACGGGCGTCTTTCTGGGCACTTAAAACAAGACTAATCAATTTGCTTTTATTAGGAGTCGAAGTTTCGCGAAACGGGCGTTTTGACACCAGAGGAATTTGTAGCAGCTGGCGATCATTTGGTGCATCATTGTCCCACTTGGCAGTGGGCGGCGGGCGATGAGAACAAAACAAAGCCATACTTGCCAAAGGGTAAACAATATTAACAACTTACACGAAGCGTACTTAAGCTGATTAAAATGTAGATAAACAATTTCTGATAACACGCAATGTGGCATGCTATCGACGCTGCAAACAAATGGAGTATGTGGGCGAGGAGACGCTGGTGGAGGAGGAATCCGGTGACGGTGGCTGGGTGGAGACACATCAACTAAACGATGATGGCACCAATCAACTGGATGATAAAATATGCGAACTAACGCTGGACGAGAGCAAGGTTTAATTACAATAATTTGTTCATTATCATCTGCATAATAATTGACCCAACCCCTTTTGCCTTTTGTTTAGGATGAAATGCACACGCCCGACAGCGACAAGTCCTCGGGGGCAGCTGCCATTGCAAACGCCGGGGAAGAGGAAGATGAGGACGATGACGAGGCCATTGATATGGATGCATTTGAGGAGAGTGGCATGCTAGAGCTTGTTGATCCCGCTGTTGCAACCACAACGCGCAAACTAGAGGCTGATGCACAGTCAAACAGCCCATCAGCAGCAGCAGCTGCATCCTCTGCAGCGACTGCTGGCGAGTCGGCAACTGGTGGCGACTCCGTGTTGCATACGCGCACCTACGATCTGCACATCACATACGATAAATACTATCAGACGCCACGGCTATGGGTTGTTGGCTACGATGAGCAGCGCAAGCCGCTGACCGTCGAGCAAATGTACGAAGATGTATCACAGGATCATGCGAAAAAGACTGTTACCATGGAATCGCATCCGCATTTGCCGGGACCCAATATGGCATCGGTGCATCCCTGTCGTCATGCTGATATTATGAAAAAGATTATTCAAACGGTCGAGGAGGGCGGTGGCCAACTGGGCGTGCATTTATATCTAATCATCTTCTTGAAGTTCGTTCAGACCGTAATACCAACAATTGAATACGATTTTACGCAAAACTTTAACATGTCCTAAACGAAGCAGCTTAACCATCTTTGACAGCAATATAAAAACATAAATTATGAATTAATTATAAACAATACATTTAGACATTATAATAATAATAATAAAAAATGCTAAGCTTCGGCATAGCGCAAAAAAAAAAACAAAAACAAACTGGATTAAGATACTTTTTTTGTTCTTTTTATAATTACTTTTTATTACATTTTTGTTGTTTGTTTGTTTGTTGGTTGGTTGGTTGGTTGCTTGTTTTGAAACATCTCTGAGATGACATTTATGTATATGTTAACGTAACGTAATAATAATAAACATAATAATTATGCATTTAGTTTTTAGGTAGTTTTGTTTTTGCTTTTCTCTTCTAGTTAAATGATTTTCTTTACGCTGTTTCGCTTCAACAATTTCATAAAACATAAAACAGGTGTATATATGGATGTGTGTGTGTGTGTGTGTGTGTTGCATTATACTTATTAAACTTTAATGTATATATTCTTGCATTTACTTGTTATTTTTATGTATATATAGATTTGCTTAATAATTAAAATCACTTTCATTTGCAATAACAGGTTCACATCGTAATCAATTTTACAATAAACATACCTAACGCCATTTGCCTATATAATTAAGACCCATTACACATTTTTTTTTACTTCCTGCAGAACCCCATACTTAATGCTCTCTTTAAAGATCTAGATATAGTTATAGTTATACATACACACACATATATATACATTAAAATTTCTTCAACTCTTGTTTTTAACAACAATATGCCGCCACTTACGTTAGACGTCGCAGCATATACATAAATATCTTGATATTTTATATATATATATATATATGTAAATATATGTATGTATGTGTAGCATATCCATGAACGTATCTTAAACCTTGGCCTATAGCTAACTTTCTTTGCTCTTTGCAATTTCATTTTAAATCATTTGAAATGATTTCTGTTTTTTATTTTTTTTAGTTATTATTATTATTAATTTTATTTTACAATACGTACAGAAGTTATATATACCATCTAGAAATCTTGATACACACATATACATAGATACATATGTACATATATGTGTATTTTTATTTTACTCCTTCCTTTCTTTTTACTCGCTGCTTTCGCTGCCCACAATTCTTGCGTCTAACAATAATATTCATAACATTTATAAATTTAGCTTTCTTTTTTTTACATTTTTAACAAATTTTATTACATGCTGCCTTTAATTATGGTGCCTGTGTGAGTGTTAATTATTTTAATTAATTTAATTTTATAAGGTACATTTTGTTTAAGCGCAATGCAAAGCCAAAAATCGGGGCGGGCAAATTTTATTTAAACAAAATCAATTTTGAAATTATACTTTAAACTAATTATTATATTAATTTAGAAAAATATGTTTTGTTATGTATATAAAAGAATATTCGAACCAAAAACCAACAAGCAATTTAATTTTAATGCCCAAAAAAATAGAATACAAAATCTTATCTTTTAAATTTTTGTACAGTTTGTTGATATTTTTCTGTGATAACGATAACTAACTCCGCCCCCGCCACGCCCACGTCCGCCGCCCACCAACTTTTGGCCATGCATCCAGTTTTCATTTAATTTCTTGCTTTATATTTAAACTTTTTTTTTATTAATATTTATCAACATTTCTTTATGACATTTGAAATAAACCTGCAGTGAGCGCAAATTATAAAAAATGGAGAAAAATGCGATCTTAAAGATCGAAAAACTGTATCTCACAGATAAACTGATTTTTCTATTTTATAGAATAAGGTAATTTTTCATAAATATTAAAAAAAATATATATAAAAGGCAATAACAATGCTAACTGCAAGTAAATTTTATAATTCGGCGAGCCGAATATCGTTTGTCTATCTTTTGAACTTGAAATTAGTTTTGTTGCACATAAAAAATAAAATATATACATACATACATATGTATATATATGTGAATAATGTTTATGAATGGTTCTTTCTATTGTTTGTTTACTTGAATTTGTTTTTTTTTTACAATTAAGCAGCTTTACACGCTTCAACATTTAAACAATAAAATGACAAACACTTTAAACGTTTTGCAGCTAAATTTAATTAAATATACATACGTACATATATATATAGATAATGTGTATATATAATATAACTATGCTATTATTATTTATAATATATTTAAACACTTTTGTTGTTAAGAGAATTTCTTGTATGATTTTTCATATTTGTTGTTGTTTTGCTTTGCTTTGTTGTAGTTGTAGTTGTAGTTGTAGGTAGTTGTTTGCATTGTTTCATAAACTTTAGACTTAAACACAAAATTAATAATAATTGATTTACATACATTTATAATAATTACACACCTATCTCTGTGTGTAAATGTGTGTGTGTGTGTGTGTGTATTAATTATTTATAATGAACACCTAAAATTTGCTTTTATTTCTTTTCTTTCCTCTTTTGTATTTATACTTTGTTTTAGTTATTAACTTTTAGAGTAGACGCAAATACTATGCAAGACACTTGGCGCGAATAAAACGACAGAGAAAATCAAATTAATTAAAAAAAGTTGCTTACAATTGAATTGATTATAAAATGGGATTGGGAAGAGTGTGTGTGTGTGGGGGGGGAGGGGGACGCTTAAAATTACGCCAATTTCTTCACGTAAAAATAGATATATATATACCATTTATATATATATATATATATATAAGTGTGTATAGTAGATTTATATAAAAATAAAATTTGTTATGCTCTTTTTTGATGTTATTTTCTAAAGAAAGTTTTTTCTTTGCACTTTCCACAATTTTGTTGTTGTTGTTGTTTGTTTTTTTTTGTTTTTCCTTTTTTTGTTTGTTTTGTTTTTTGAATTGCTTTATCAGAGGACACGACTAAAAATTAACACGAATTAATTTAAGACGAAATTAATTAATCAATTAGTTAAACATACGCCTAAAGCTAGTCATTAACATAATAATAATTAATTAACATTGAATCAACAAATATATGTGGTTGTGTGTATTGGTGTGTGTGAGTGTTTGTGTGTGTGTATGTATGTGGTAGTTGGTGGTAGTGATGATCTTTCTGCCCTTTCCTTATATATGCATATTCTTTATATATATGCATTATTCATATTCAAGCTGTTGTTTCTCCTGTTCCTGTTCCTGTTGCTGCTTGCCATTGTTTCTCCTTTTTCCTTTTGGTTATTTACACATTTTCCATAAATTGTTGTTTAAGTATTTCCATTGGTTTCTCTCTCTCTCTCTCTGTGTTTACACCTTCCGCTTGGCATGCAACATCTCCATGAGCAGCGTCTGCGTTGGCGCACTGCCCGCACAGTGCTTCGAATAAAGATGCTCCTCGCCGCGTGCGGCCATGGCGTGGATTTCCGGTAGTATGTTTAATAGCCTCCTGAATTTGTCCTGCAATATTGCCCAAAAAAGTATGCAACGTTAGAAAATTGCGATCAAAGATTTACTTAAAGTGCGAGTCGATAAATCTATAAATAATGCAATCCTTTAAGCTTAAGATGAAAATAAATATTATATTACTTCTAACAATCAGAAGCAACTGTTACAAAGTAATAACATTTTTAAAAAGATAATGTTTTTATGCCAAGTAAAATAATGTGTAATTATTTCAAGTCAAAGATTTAAGTCTGAGAGTTAAGTGAAGTGCTTTTTATACTTATTATGATAGTTGATTGCGAAACTTAAGGTTTAAAATTTGGAGAATCTGGCGGAAAAAAAAATGATTTTAACGATATTTACATATACAGTCGAACTTCTCTAACTCGAACTTCCCTAACTCGAGTTTTCTCTAACTCGAACAAAATCGAGTGGCAATAGCATTTACTGAGCAAATTTCATACAAATCGCCTTCCCTAACTCGAACTTCCATAAGTCGAATTTCTCCGTAACTCGAACAAAAATATTGGCCCGTTCTTCTGTAAGTCGAATTTTTCGGGAAAATCTCAAATAAAGTTTGAATTTTTTTTTCGTTTCTGTTTTATGCTTTTGTTATCGGCTCGTGTGAATATGTAATATTGATGTACATTAACATATGGGCATTTCCCAGGTCGCGCACGGGACATTCGTACACATTCAAAGTAAAAAAACGGTTAAAAGGAAACGGTTTTTTTCTCTGATGAAGGGCTTAACATATAGCATTTGATTAGCTCTTTCATTGGTGCAAAGATTGATTTTGGGTAATTTTTCATTTTAAAAATAATAGAAAAATTCAAGTGATTCGCACGGGACACAAAATGGAAGTGACTTGTGAGGTCAACCAATTCAAACGCCAATTTCAGCGAATCCAGAGGCAATATTTTAATGCAACTTATTTTTAACTCTTGTGCATTGATGCCTCTTAAAAATGGTTATGATTTTTTTCAAAGATGACTTGCACTTTTTTTTTAATTCAATTTGACGTAAATTCGCACGGGACATCGCGCACGGGACATTTTTTACCATCACCATTTTTATGTTCTTCCTGGGTCTCTATTTTTTAATTATATATCCAAAACAGCCCGAAAAACTTATTTAAATTTAACTTTCAATATATTTCTTTGAATTAAAATGGTTCATGTTACAATTTTACTGTTCTACTTAGTGTAATCGTTAAAATACAAACGGTCCATTTTGGAAGTCAATTTTTAAGAAAATTGACATAAATATGGAACAAGTGAATTTATTCCAATTTAGAATCTATATGTTCATCCTATTGAATTTCTTCTAGCGTATATTGCTTAAATAAATAACTTGAATACATTTTTGGAAGAAAATTTCACAAGATGTGAGTTTTTAATCAATTTTACGTTTTTGGCCGCGGTGGACCATTCTGTGGAAATGCCCATATGGTGATGCAAAATGATAAAATATTGCATCAACAATTATTTAGGCTTGTGAAATTGCCATAGGAAAGATGTTCGAAATGTACTTCTTTGTCAGCGCATCAGTGTACTAAAATGTTTAAAGAAATATTCAAACTTATTAGTAGTTAAGGAATTTGAAAGTAGACCAAATAAATTAAAGTTGCTGAAAAATGTGGTATGTCAGCAAAAACATTTTTCATTATATTCAAATATGAAATATTAATTATGATGACTTTTGAATCGGGAACTTCTTCTGGATACAGCAAAAGAACGAAGAAACCAAATTTTGAGAGTATCGATAGGTCTTGATCAAACTGGAATCCTTTTTTGTTGAAAATGACAAGAAAAATTTGCAATTTGGAATGTATTTATGATTGAATGCATTTGTAGTTTCTTTTAATATACTAAAAAAAAAAATTCCCTAACTCGAAGTCTCCCTAACTCGAACTTTTTTCCTGGATATTGGTGATTCGAGTTAGGGAAGTTCGACTGTATTTGAAATCAGTTCAAACCATGATATAAATGAAATCTGAAATTGGTCTGATTTTTGATTTATATTGTATTTTATGAGAAAAAAACTAAATAAATATTTTAATGAAAAGCCTCTTTCACATTTTATTTTGTACATGCGGCTTTAAAGCTGCATTCTGCAGTTTTGTAATTCTTTAAGCTCACATTTTGAACTAAACGGTGAATAGTGAAGTTTGAACAGTATATTCCTTACGTTAAGTATTAAACAATTTAAAACTCGAATCAAAGCTATATCTTTCAAATCTTAATATAAAAAAAAAATAAAGTTAAATAAATACAAATTTAGAGCTTTTCTATTTAGTCGATTTTGAATTAAAAATTTAAAGAATTGATTTACAAAAAACATAAATTCCTCGCCAAAATTTCAATTCTGTAGTTATGACAAATGCACGTCCGTTTATGTTCGTAGCTTGATCCCGACTGATCTCGCTCTCTCTTTTAGTTATTATGTATCCCTATGTGCTCTCTCAGCAAGGCTGTTGAGAGAGTGCTAACAGTTATTGCACAGTAAACTTACAGGCTATGTTATTGTTATGTTATCGCTACAATTCGTTTCTTTTCGCTACTCACATTGACTGAGGGATAACACGTGAGCGTGTAATCGAGCAGCGCTGCCTGCACCCGCTCGTGCCCCTCCAAGACGGTCTTCTTGTTGACAATGCCGCGCACATCTGCAAATGGGAATGTAAAATAGAAAATGCAACGGTTTTAGGGGCGCCTCTATTTGGTGTCTCGTTAACAGACTCGATACTCACCTGGATTTAACAGTATTAGGAATTTCATGCACACATAATCGCCCATATCGAACTTTAGATCCTGCAGTTTATTCTGCAATTCATTGAAGTAATCGCCCAACTGGGGTACGCCCAATAGGCCGAGGCTCATTAGATTGAAGATCTGACCGTTATTCAGCTGCGTCTCATCGGGCAGACCATTATGTATGCGCGATGATGCAGATGATCAAGCACAAGCATGTCGGACCACGAATGCTGCAGCAGCTTCATCTGATCGTCCACCTGGAAAAATGTTGTGAAAGGGCAGAAAAGGGCAGCGATTAGTAAGCGATATTCCAACTGGGGCTCTGATTTGCCATTTACAAAGATAATTGCATTTAAACATACATATGTACACTGAGAAAAATATGCTGTTATTTGACTATAAATAACTTGACATTTATTTATTTTTTACTTTACTTTAATTAAGCGCTTTTTCTCACTGTTATTTTCAGCTTACAAATGTGAATTGGATGTGATGAGTGTTTGCTCTTGTCGATTTCATTTTCTCTCTGTGTTTGTAACAAGTGTGGTAAAGCCTAGCTTGATTTCAACACGCGCTCTTGCTGTCGCTCTCATTCAGTCAGCGTTCCAGCGCTCTCTCACTCTCTTTTTTCGATTCGATGGCGTGAGCGTAGTATAACGTCGCGTCGTCGCTCAGTTGCGTCACTGACGAGCAACGTCGGCGTCAAAGCCGCCGTCGTCGTCGCAGTCGCAGTCGCTGCTTGGTCTGACTGGTTCAGCTTTGCTTGCTAAGTAGGTCAGACGCCAAATGAAATCGAAATTCAATGCAGATTTAAAGTAGTCGTCATCGCAGTCGCAGTCGCAGCGCTGCCGCTGTCGCTGCTGCGCCATTGCGTTTGTTTGCTCACTGTGTGCGTTGTTGTTGGTTTAGTTATTTTTTTTTTTTTGTATTTTGATTTTTACATAACACGTCGCAGACTTGGCCCCTAGCTTGAAAACTGGTTGTGGTACATTTTGTGGTTGGTTTGTGGCGATTGGTGCTTGTGTTATAAATGTATTTGGTATTTGTTTTTGGTTTTTTGTTAAAGCTGTTGTTACTTATGGACATACCTTCAAATCCTTAAAGAAGACGGTGTTTCTTGCCCAATCGACTTGCGAGAACAAATTCTGATCGAGCACTTTGCACAATAACTCAAAGAGATCCACTTCAACCTGATTGTACGTCTGCTTCTGCAGCAGCGCGAAAAGCTGTGTCTGCCATTCCCGATCATCGATCGATTGCACAAATTCACGTATCATTGGCGATACCCTGTAAATGAGCACAAACAAACAAAATAATTGTGAGAATCGCCTGTTGTTCGAAAAGCTTTTCACCACTTCACTTTCAACTCACCTCAGTGGCTCGATGAGCGCATCGGCTGTGCTCGATGGATGTGTGCCAGAATCGAAGCTTTAATTTTGCACAATGAAAGAACAAAAGAGAAAGAAAGAGAGTATAGTAAAAAGTTGCATTTTGTTGTTGTTCTTGTTGTTGCTATACGGAATAGTTAACGCATCGTTTTCCAATGCAGCAAAGTTGACTGCGGTAAATTCCTTAGACGATTCTTATCGATATTTCGATAGACATTGATTTTGATGTACTTGATTTGCTTGATTATTGTGCATTTTAAAGCCGTCTGAATACCTTTTAAATACTTTAATTTATTTAAGGTTATTTCTATCGACAATTACTTTTGATGCTAATGATGCTGATAATCGATCGTTGGATCTGTTTAAATTTCTTCTAGGTTTCAAGTATCGACAGTTAAATTCTTTGTTATTTTATACGATATGGCGCAATAAACATTTCAAGTTAACAAATTCTTCTGATTGAAAATGATTTAAAAACGATAAAATTGTGGCCTAATTCTCTTTCTATTATCTCTTTGTATTTTACATATTTCAACATTATCTATCAAATTCTAACCATAACCAATATTTTATACATTTTAAATATCGATCAGGATCTTAAGTGGTTATGAATTCAGTTTTGTGCTACAACTATTTAAATATACTGTACATTTTAGCATCCTATCTAGATTATCAATGTCACATACAGTTAGTCAAGTAATTGTTTTGACGAAATTCAACAAGTTCAAATATTGATTTTTAATTGTTTCCAAGAACTTGGCTATAATAAAAATAAACAAAATATATTTCAAAACATATGATTTCTATCTTTGAAAAATAAAATAAGTGAATTTTAAACAGTTACTTGACTAACTGTATGCGATGAATATCGCCCTAATTTAAGCCGACTTTCAATATACACTTTGCCACACTTTTAAAGCTACTAAAATGTTTGTTTAGTTCGTTGGTAACAAGTTGTCGAGTATTGTTGTTGTTGTTCGAGTTGTTTTGGTTGTTCGGGTTGTTGTTTGAACTGAGTAAATACCACAATTTCGATTCGGCCGTGTTCTGCAGAGATCCAGTTCCGGTTTCGTGGCAGCTGCTGTTGCTGTTGCCATTGCCGCCGTTTCCGTTGCGTTGCAGGCCATCGGCATTGTTGTTGTTGTTGCTGTTGCTGTTGCCACCGCCAGCGTTGTTGCCACCTCCACCTCCGCCGCCGCCGCCCCTCCTCCACCTGCACTGCCACCGCTGCCTGTGCTGCTGCTGCTGCTACTGTTGTTGTTGGTGGTGTTGTTGTTGTTGCTGTTGTTGTTGCCACCGCCCAATGAGGAGCTGCCGTTGCCATTGCCGCCACTCACATTGCCGGCATTCATGGGCGTGGCTATCACACCGCCCCCGCTCGCATTCACCTGCCCCAAGGCAATGGCAATGGGACTAGGCGATGAATCCGGCGACTGTGTGAGTGAGGATACCTATAAAACGAGAAAGAGAGAGACAGAGAGAGAGATGGAAAACATTCATTAGATGTACATAAACCTATTTAAATTTGTAATTCTCACCTGAGGTATTTGTATTTCTTGCTTAATATTCATATTTGGATATGCTTGCTGATAGCCCGGCGACAGCGGCGTCGGCTTTATGTCCGTTCCCATGGAGCTGCGCAGCGCCTGAAGCGCCAATTGCCGTTGACGCATCACCTGCAGCTTTCGCGCCCGATCCCTTTTGTACATCGGCCCAAACTTGTTCCGTCCGCCACGCATGCGATCCGCTCGAACAGCTGCAAAACAACAGACAAAACATAGACACAATAAATAAATGAAATTTGTCAAATATAAAAGGCAAAATATATAGATTTGATATATAAATAATATTAAAATTTATAATAATTAATTATACATTTTTCTAATGGCAAATGAAAACTGTACAAATTGAATTGAAATTGTGTAGGCCAAGAAATCTTTATTGCTTAATAGTTTAAGCCAATTTTATAGTTACTAATGCTTTAAATATGAATTAATCTTATAGCGCAACTATGAAAGTAAATAAATATTATTCGATACAATAAGTTAAATTTAAATAAATTTTGACTTGCAGTCAATTGTAATAACTTGTTTGCTTACAAGATATTAAATAGCAAAATGCTGAAAAATCAATTTAACCCTTAGATACAACGCGACGTATGATTGATTTTAAGTAGCTTGCAGCTGCATATTGTGTATACGCTCTGTGGTCCAAGTAACAAGTAGGAAAGGCTATAGTCGAGCTACCGACTATGGGATACCCGTTACTTAATTAAAAAAAATCTAAAATATTTTTTTTTGCATGCTTTTAGGCACTTACATTGCTTAAAAACTTAAATCTGCTATTACCACCTTTCTATTTGTCCGATCTTGTTACTATTAAGTAGGATGATAGGTAATAATAGTAGTTAACGTTAATTAGCATTAGGTGGATTTTCGCGATTTACGGAGGCGGAAATTTGAAACAAACTTGATCTGCGTGGGGTTTATAGAAGTCTGTGTGCCAAATTTGGTTGCTCTAGCTCTTATAGTCTCTGAGATCTAGGATCTCACAGACGGACATGGCTATATCGACTCGGCTGTTGATGCTGATCAAGAATATATACACTTTATAGGGTCGGAGATGCTTCCTTCTTCCTGTTACATACATTGCAACGAATACAATATACCCTTTTACTTATTTTTTTAGTAAAGGGTATAATAAATGTAGTCCTTTTTAAATGTTTAAATAAGCACAAAACTTAAGTAAATTTTATCCACCAAGGTGGTAAAAATTAAATTATGAACATTAAGGTTTAAACGATGAGGTTTAAAGGATGACCATAGTGGGTTAGTCTTAATTAAATTAGTTATAATTAAATTAACATTAGAATTTCAAAGTCATTTAAATCTTTACAATTCAAAATCTGTCTATTGTAAGAAAAACTTGAGATTTTTCTAATTACAGAATTATGAAAGTTAATAGTTTTATTTTATGTTTATAGAGAATTCCGCGCTTTTATTATGGAAAAGTTCGAATTTAATACCAATATAAATTGTAATCTGTGGATCCTACGAACTACGGGCATATTCTAACCCAAGTAACAGTAACAATAGATGCTTTTATCTAAGCTAAATTATCTAAGGCAAAGTTATCCTAGCAGCAACCTCAAGCCACGCCCATAAACAACGCAGCATGACAAAAACAAAGCACAAAATATACAAAACAAAATTGTTACACACACAGACGCACATGTAAATGCACGTACATATATGCATGTAAAAGTGTGTTTGTGTGCGTGTGTGCACCATAACAAACTGAAACGCAATAAAAATGCGATTCTTATGGCAACAGCAGAAATGTGCGAATGACAGTATGGTGGAATGGAGTAAGAAGGTGGGGGAGGGGGTTGTTTGGTTTGCAGTGGTGCGGGTGCTGTTATGAGTTAAACCAAAAGCGCGCCACAGAAACAAGCACAAACATACACACATGCACACAAGCAGAGAGAGAGACAGAGAGAGCGGCCGACATAGACGCCGGCATCAACTGCAAATGATGCCTCTGTCGCAGCGAAGACAGAGCAGAGGCAGCAGCAGCAGCAGAATAGTTGATTAGAAGAAGCAATTTACGTGCATTTGAGTGCATGCGGGGTTTGGCCGGCAGGTGGCGCTCTTACTGGCACACGCTCACACTTGCAACTAAAAAATATGCATTTCAAATGCACACGAAAAATTGCAAAGTCGTTTTTGTTTCTGTACGAAACAAGTAACTGTAATTTAGGTCAAGCGTATTGTTTACAAATAATCAACGCGCGTGTATAAGTATGTAAATACATATACACTTACAAAATTACAAACATTCAAGTTATACATATACATACATATATGCATGTAGTTTGTGTGTATTTTTGTATGCCAGGCAAATTCACGCTCTCAATCGCCTAACGCCGCGCTGCGTTGCGTTGCGTCGCTGCGCTGCCAACGTTAGCGCCACAACGTCACATGGCAGACAATTGAGAGAGAGAGAGCAGAGCGTTTGCTCTTTTGCTCATTATGCGCTCAGTGCTGCTGGCATGGCAACTCGAAAAGCTTTCTATTACGACATTTCATTTCATTCGCTCGCCAACTCTTTTACACGCACACACACACAGAGGCAACGACGACTCTGCCGCCGCATTAGACAACTTTGTTGAGTGGAGTAGGTCAAGGACAGTTTGTGAAAACTGGGACAACATGCGCGTTGTTGTTGCCATCGTTCGTTTCAAGTGAGAGCTGCTCTCATTCGCTGTAAAAAAAAAACTTACTCTTACTCTCACTTCCACTCTCACTCTCACTCTCTTTGAGTCTTGTGTTTGTGTTTGTTTCTGCTTACAACGGTTTTCCGGCCGCACCAATCTTAGGCCAAGTCAATTTATGTTGAGTTTATGCGGGCAGCACATGTATCTAAGTCTCTGTCTGTGTGTGTGTTTGTGTGTGTGTGTGAGTTGGTGTTGGGCTATTATTTTTATCATATTTATAGGCATTTTATTAGCGCATAAATCGCTGGCTAATGCTCCTGGACCCGAGCTTAAGGTGAGTGTCTTCTTTTTCCCACATTTGCCACAAACTGTTTATTTGTTGTTGTTCCCTTCATACATTCATACATATACACGCTTACATAACTTCCTAGCTTATTTTAACTGTGACATTTACTTACACTTTCGTTTTTTAAACAAATGTGAACATGTAAAACGCTTCAATTTGTATACAAACACTACAAATTTTGTTGAATTTTCCATTTCTCCATTTCTCTTTTATACCAACTGGCCGGGAAATCAATAAATGTCAGTTGTTGTTATTATTTTTAAACCAAAAAGGAAGAACTAAATTTAGGTCAATGGTGCGTATGAGTAATTTTATACTTTTATTTCTTTTCTTCAGCTTTTGGTTAGCCTCTTAACGTTAATACGAGTGTTTGGCTAATTAAAAGGGCCAAATCATGAGTGGGCAAAGCAATTGGACTCATTAGATTGATGCAATGTCTCAATCAATTGTGATTTGAGTTAGTTTGTGTGCAAAGATGGGAAAGGGAAAGGAAAAGAGAGCAGAAGGGCAATTGTAATCCATGTCATGAGCATGCAATAAATGATACTTGATAGTCAACGCTAGGAAAATGCTGAAAAATCAATTTAACCCTTAGGTACAACGCGACGTATGATTGATTCTAAGTAGCTTGCAGCTGCATATTGTGTATACGCTCTGTGGTCCAAGTAACAAGCAAGCAGCAAATATAAAATTAGTCCGTTTTAATCAGTTTAAAGTTTAAAGTTTAGAATAGTTAATGACGCTTAATTTGTAATTAACTTGGTAGAAGGACGAAAGGAAATGTCTAAATGGGCGAATATTAAACTCAAACATTAAACAAGTTGAAGTTCTCTATACAGTTTTACAAATAAACTTTATGCTTAATATGTAAAAAACTAAATTATTTTTTTTGATTTTCTAAGTGAGTTCAACAGTTTAAAGTAAATTAAAAATTAAAATTAAAAAAAAAAGTTAAAGGAATTTCATTTTCTTTAATTATATTGGAAACAATGATATTTTTTTTTACTTTTAGCTACTTTTTGTCAACACATTTATTTTTTTGATTATTTATATAATTTTCATTTTTATAAAACGCTTAAAAAGTCTTAGCATTAAACGTAGCCTACTTTCTCGTTAAAAAACTGTTGAATATTCTTAGCACAGGGTATCTGATAGTCGTAACTGGAGTTGTGTAATCGACGCTGTCATCATGTATCGCATCATGGCTGACTCATTTCGCCCTTTGCTCACACACACACATGTACAAATTGTATGGCTAACAAATATTTCAACACATATCGTGTGCACTTCCCCTAACCCTTCCCGTACCCCTTCCCCTTTAACTGTCATCTCATTTGTAACACGCTTAACGCAATTTAACAAACTTTGTTCAAATCCCAATTGTTCCACGTTGCACATTGTTAAAAAAGCACGTAATCCAAATTCAAATCCAAGTCTTAAATACAAAATCGAGAGTGAGAGAGACAGAGACAGACAAATACAAATAGCAGTAGCAGAAACAACAAAAACAACAACAACATATGTATGTGAGTCATTCGCATTCGATTTCAGCAGCTGATTTCCAAAGCTTGAATTTGACAAAAGGCAGCCGCCATCCAAGTTAAAGTCAAAGCTGCTAAGCAGCAAAAAGGCGTCCGCAATTATAAAAGCGTTGCGCTTGCCAGAGAGCGAAACGAAGGCGTTCAACGCTGCCGCTGCTGCTGACGAAAGCGTCAAGAGATTACGACAGAGTTGACATAGCAGCGGCGACGACGTCGACGACGTCGGCAGCAGCAACAAAAAACGGAAGGACGGAACGAGCGACAACAACGATGGCAAAACGTTCGAAATAATTCACAGAGTATTAAAAATAAAAGCAAACGACAACAACAACAGCAAAAGCAGCGCTCTCTACATGTTGCATTGATTACACATACACATACACACACAGACGCACGTTTGTATTTTTATATATCACGTGCACGCACACATTGACGCTGCGGAATCTAGGTCATGAGCGCAAGAGATGGCACTATGGGCCAAGTGCGCCAAAGCGGAAATGAGATGGCAATACGACTAACTACATATGTACGTTACAAATAAACTTATCCGCCTGTGTGTGTTTGTCTGTGTTGTGTGTTGTGCCAGTATGCGAGAGACTGACAGAGAGAGAGAAAGAGAACAAGCGTGAGAGGCGCCTCTCTTGTGTATTTGCGTTGGAGCGCAGCGCCAAAGCAGAGGGAGAGGGAGAGAGCAAAGGCAAAGGCAAAGGCTAAGCCAACAAACCAAATCAAACCAAAGGCAAAACCAATTTTTGACTGCGTTTTTTTTTATTTGTTTTTGTTTTTGTTCGTTGTGTGGTGGGAGTTGTAGGATGTTAAAGTGGGGGATGAGATCATGCTGGGAACATAAAAACTGCTTTGACGGAAGCGAAATAATATTAGAAATTGATTTTGGCATGCAAATGGCGACACAAGTGTTGAATAATATTTATAAATCTTTGATGCGTGTTGTAAAATAAAAAAGGAAAATATGTATAATAAATAACTTTTAATAAATACTGCAAAATACTAACAACGAGTAACGCCGCGTATAAAGATATACTAAATACAACAAATCATTTTCCTTCAACAATTTACAGCACTCAGAAGCAGCATTCACCCACATCAGTATTACACATGTGATTGTTATCGTTAATCTTTCATTGCGCTCCACTCAGATTTCACCAACTCCACTTACACACACACACACACACATTTACATACGCATTCACACATATGCTTTTTTTCCTTTCTTACTCCCATGGCACATCAGTCCCGTTCACCCGCATATAATTTTCACACTTTTCCACACTCGATATTAACAGCACTTTGCATAATAATTTACGGCTGTTTGTTGTCAATGCCCCTCCTCCTACCCTTTGTGCCCCTATCCCCCTTCCAGCTCTGTCTTATGGCCCATTTAGGCCGCACACTATGAGCAAGTGAGCGTGCAAATGATAAAGCACAAAAAATTGCGCGCAGCATATGAACAAACACAGAAAACGAAAAACGAACAAGAAAAAAAAAAATTATTACAAAATTCAAACAATGTTAAGAGCGCACACACACACAAACACATATGCATAGTCAAATACAAATGACTTACGCTCATACTCAGACTCAGACTCTCGCAGCGCCATTTGAAAAGCTTGAGCAAAGTGAACACTCAGAGCAGAGACGCAGCAGCAGCAGCAACAGCGGCTCAGTCGCAGCAGCAGAAGCAGCTCGAATTCGGCACAGCATGCGGCCCTTTTGTATGTTATATTTTGAAGCTTGCTTTGCGTTGCAGCGCTGCCGCTGTCAATGTTGCTGCTGTTACGGTTTTTTCTTCTCCTTGTATTCTCATTATTTAAGAGCGCGGTTCAAGCGGCTTGTGGGTGAGTGAGCGAATGAATGAGAGTGCGGGGGCAAGAGAGGACGACTACTGGGACCACCGGTGCATGCTGCACTGCATGTGTGAGATGTACCCAAGTTAGTACATATGCATGTTACACTTACAAATATATGCATGTACTACATTCACACACACATACGTACGTAATCTCATGTACATATGTATATATTTGTATGAGTGTGTGCTTCTTTGTGGGCGCGTGCAGCGAAAGCAAAAGTTTTATTTTATTTTTACTGGCTTGCGTATGAGCCTGTGTTTTAAGGCCTTTGAATGTTGAGCAGACAAAAGGGATTCTGGGAAGAAAAGTACTAAAAACTGTTTAACAAGAGCAACAGTACAGCTAAAAGAAAAATATGAAAAATGTACAATACAAATTAAAAGTTTGAGCAAGTATTTTTAAGGAACAAACACAAGCACAAGCAAACAGAAACTCCTGATGAAACCAAACAAATGTAATGATAAACAAAAAAAATAGATATAGAAAATGTTAAGTTAAATATTTTGCTTAAATAGGTTTAAATCTTCATTTCAGAATCGCCACAAACAATCAACGTTTATAAGTTAAATACATTTTAAAAATATACTTAACAATGAAATACATTTGATTATTCTATAAACACAAAGCAATCGACAGAATGGAAAAGAATGAGCGTAAAATCAACAATTGTGGTTCATTTCACAATGAAATGAGGATCACTTACTACGAAATACCCTATAAAAATAGGCCTGAAATACTTTTAAATTCATATTCATACAAAAGCTGCGAGCTACGAAAGTCTGACTGCGGCAGAGCAGTTTCATTTCTCCGTTTTTTGAATAACTTGGTAGATAATAATCAGATTTGGATAATATGTTTAACTTTGTTCAATTAAATGTTAATTTAAATTTATTCAAATATTTAATGCTGACATGAGAGTGAGGAAATTAAAATGTTAAAAAATATTGACACTGAAACTTGTCATACCCGGTTTGCAAACCACGTGGTATTTATATAACAAAATCAGCAGTTAACAAATATTTTTATTTATTTTGGGAGAAACTTGGGATAGGTCTGGAATACGTACACTAATCCAATTTATAAATAAATTATTCCGACCATGTGTCACTCAAAAACAAGTCGTGAAATGAGGCGAAAATTGAACTTTTTAATTATTTACGAATAACATTTACATAATTTGTGTTTAATTGTTGAGCCCTTTTTGATAAGCAGTCGCTTTGGGGCCACTCAAAGTTTCATATTACGAGAAAGGAAAACAATTTCCCCAGAGTTAAACAGACAGTTTTATTTTGCTCTGTTTTCTGCTCGATTTTCAGTTTTTGTGTGGTGTTTTTGTTTTTGTATTTGTGCATTTATAAATAATAAAGAATATCGATTTAATTTCTTTGGTCGCGTTTCGTTCGCTGCCTGTCATACTGTCTATATACAGCTGTGTTCACGAAAATAGCAGTGCAGATGACCTGCACCTTTAAGACCGATTAATCCTATTATAGATACCATTATGGGACAAAAACTTTTTATAATTGTTAAATGTATTTATTTTCTCATAACTAACCATATTTTTTTTTTTAATTTAGTCGATATTTTTTAAGTTTTGATGAATAATATGAAAAAATCGCTAAATTGTGCTGTTCACTGAAATAGCAGTGTTAACAAAAAAAACTGAAAAATCGAACATAACTCATTAATTAAGTTAATAATACTTGAGAACATTTTGGTTATGCCCTAACACTTGGTTCTATATGCTTTTTTGGCTATTATAGCTTTGCACTTACGTAGCATGGAGTCGCCCAAGTCCTGCCAACGCTTGAGCGGAATTTTCGCCCTTTTCTCTTCAACAACCTGCCGCCAAACCTGCGACTTAGAAGACCCGAATCGTTTTGAGACATTGCGTCTGATATCCCTCTATAAGTTTCAAATAGGGTTTGGGCCCGGGGACTGAGCTGGCCATGGCATTGGGTCGATCCTTTCCTGGCAACGCCGGTTTTAGGCCGGATTGCTGGTGGATTTGGATCGCTATCCTGCTGGAATGTCCAGTTTAAGGACATATTCCAACTGGCATATGGCAGCATAACATTCCTCAATATATTGACGTACCGATTTTGGTCCATAACTCCCTCGATCAAATGTACTGAGCCCATACTGCTATTCGAAAACAAAAACCATACCATGTTTGAACTGGCCAATATCAAAATGGCGTAATATCCTTTGGACAGATGAGTCCAAATGATCTTATTTGGTGGAATAGACTCTAGGCAGTGTGTCAGTTGACCCCCAATACGGAGAATCTTCCAAATCATAGGGCCAAGATTTTTAGGCACGGTGGGCAGTTCACACATGGTATGGGTTTTGTTTTCGTATAGCAGTAATGGGCTCAGTACATATGATCGAGGGGATTATGGACCAAAATCGGTACGTCAATATATTGAGGAATGTTATGCTGCCATATGCCAGTTGGAATATGTCCTTAAACTGGACATTCCAGCAGGATAGCGATCCAAATCCACCAGCAATCCGGCCTAAAACCGGCGTTGCCAGGAAAGGATCGACCCAATGCCATGGCCAGCTCAGTCCCCGGGCCCAAACCCTATTTGAAACTTATAGAGGGATATCAGACGCAATGTCTCAAAACGATTCGGGTCTTCTAAGTCGCAGGTTTGGCAGGTTGTTGAAGAGAAAAGGGCGAAAATTCCGCTCAAGCGTTGGCAGGACTTGGGCGACTCCATGCTACGTAAGTGCAAAGCTATAATAGCCAAAAAAGCATATAGAACCAAGTGTTAGGGCATAACCAAAATGTTCTCAAGTATTATTAACTTAATTAATGAGTTATGTTCGATTTTTCAGTTTTTTTTGTTAACACTGCTATTTCAGTGAACAGCACAATTTAGCGATTTTTTCATATTATTCATCAAAACTTAAAAAATATCGACTAAATTAAAAAAAAAAATATGGTTAGTTATGAGAAAATAAATACATTTAACAATTATAAAAAGTTTTTGTCCCATAATGGTATCTATAATAGGATTAATCGGTCTTAAAGGTGCAGGTCATCTGCACTGCTATTTTCGTGAACACAGCTGTACATATACATATGTATAAATACTAAATATAAATACAATGAAGCAAAAACAATGCAACATATCAAATTAGACACTGAAATTGCCATGCAAATTAAGACAAGGATAATTTACAGTGTATGAAATACTAATCTAATCATTAAACAAGAAAAAACCAAAACAAATACTAAACTAAATACCAAAAGAGTCAGTGCATCACTTAGCCACATTTTCTACCTGCAGCAAGCGGTAACTGAATCAAATTTCACCACAAAACGTGAATTCAATACAACGAAATCAAATATTACTCATACGCAACGTATGACAAAAGAATACCTCAAGTAAATTTCACAGTTTGAATGATTAACTAAATTGCTGCAAATGAAATTGACAAAATATGTTAAAGAAAACTCACATCGAAAACAAATTGTCAGGCTGCATTGCATATTAAAAAGCCTTCTCAGCGACAGGGTCAAAACATATCACTCATACGCAATGTTTGTCAACAATTTGAGGGTCAATGGGAAAACCATTTACGTGCAACAAACAAGGCCGGGACGATTTGAAGTGCGTGCACTGAGAATAATAAGCTTTAGAAGCTATGGAATAGACCAGAAAACATCTGGGAGTATGTAGTAAAGTGCAGAAAAAAAGGAATAAGAGATTGTCAATTATAGGAAAACGTATTCAAAAATAAATAAAAAAGAAATTAATTAAATACAGATATTTAAGTGACTGATTACATTCTAAAGAAACGAAAAAGTTAAATCTCTGATATATGAATATTTATTAAACGTAGTGTAATATTTTCAAAAATGTAACTAAAAAATTACAATAGTTAATATCAGAGAAATGTTACTATAAATCTAGTTAAAAGCACACAAATTTCACTTTCCTAAAAACGATTGATTCTGAGAAATTTAATCTAAAGCAATTTCCACATTCTGATTGCCTTATCAACAATTAAGAAGGGGTTCAAATTAAGTGGAATAACTACTTAATGAATTATCAAGAAGAATTAATGAGTTCTTCATTAAATAAGTTTTAGATGAAGATACAGATACAGATGTATTAAAAGTTGAAATGAATCTTGAAATAAATGATAATTATAACTTAATAATAATCTTTTTTAATATGAAGACAAATATTTGTCTAGCTAATTTTTAAAATATCCATGACTGTATTGCATGATTGATGTAAAATTTACATAATTTCATGTGTTAAATCAGCGGTGGGCACGCATGGGCTCCGGGAGCTAGCGGTAATAATAATAGTAATAATTTAACATATTACAAATTTATCCATTTTTTTAAAGTTATCTATAAAATCTAAATATTTAGATTTTTTTTAGTTTATTTGCATATATTTTACTGGAATTTCTAGCTCTTATTTTAACTGTCATAACTGTGTCAACTCTGGTCTAACAACCACTACAAGTAATAATCTAATGATCTACTTAATTGAAATGTGAAAATAAATGAATGTAAAAACTTACCCTCCAGTTTCATGCCCACCTCGAGGCACTTTTGGAATCGACAGTATGGACAACGCTTGCGCTGCGTCTTATCGATGTGGCAGGAACGCTCCGCGACGCATGTGTAGACCTTTTTGTTCTGAACGGTGCGCTTGAAGAAGCCCTTGCAGGACTCGCAGGTGAGCAGGCCGTAATGGTAGCCGCTCACCTTGTCGCCGCACACGGGGCACAGCTCCTCGAACAGATGCTTGAAATCGATGGCCTCGCCGCCGCCGGATGTGGCACTGGTGCCACCATGTCCATGTCCACCATTGCCACCGCCAGCTGCGCTTGTGCCCCCCGCACCACCTGCACCACCCGTCGCATTGCCGCCGCCAACATTGCCGGACATGTGGACAGCGGCGCCGCCAGAAGCAGAGTTGCCAACTGGTGGCAATAACATGTAACCATTGCCGCCAGAGTTGCCACCAGCGCCGCCATTTAATAGCTGGCCAGAGTTGCCAGCGGCACCGCCATTGCCACTTTGTTGTGAATGGGATGAGTTGGTCTCCTGATAGCCTGTCGGGAATATATACTGTGAATCGAAATTGTATATATACGAATAGGAGGAGGCATTGAATTGATTCGCTGCATTTGCATTATTGTTGGCAATATTCTGTTGTTGCTGTTGTTGTTGTTGGTAATGTTGTTGTTGTTGTTGCTGCTGCTGATGATGCGTGTGATGTTGCGGTTGTTGTTGTTGTTGCTGATGATTGCTCAATTGCAACGTGTATGCGCTGTAATCGTTATCAGAGTTGCTCAATGCATTTGTATCGTTATCGTTGTTGTTGTTGTTGTTGCTACTGTTGTTGTTGTTGTTGCTGGTGTTGTTGTTGGTGTTGCTGTGCGCTGGACTCGCTGGCTGCTGCTGTTCGAGCTGCATGCTAAACGGCGACAGATTCAGCGACGATATAAACTGTACAGTCGCCTGTTGTTGATCCATTTCTAATAACATTTCATTTAATTTTTTCAAATCAACTTTTATAACTTATAATTTTTGCTCTGTTTGCTGTTGTTGTTGTTATTTTGGACGGTTTTTATGTTTAAGCAACAATTTATTGCTTATTTTTATGAACAATTTTATTTGAATTTGTTTCTTGTTGTCACACTTTTAGTTTGCAATTTTGTATTTTGTATTTTTATGAATATTTGTATTTATTTAAACATATTGTTGCTAACATACGGTGGTCTAGCTTTTGCACTTAATTGTTGCTGATTGATTTTTGAAAGCAACATTTTTGGTGCAACAATGAAACATTTAAGTTAATTGCTTGCAATTGTTTACAAATATTTACTTATTTATTTATATAAATTGATTTTAAAATGCTTTTCAAGCATTTGGAAATTGTTTTAGCATTTAGATTTTTATAAAATTTATTTATATTTTAAATTTTTTAAATTTTTTTGGAGCACTTTTTCAATATGTTTTACAACAATTTTTGAAACTGTTTGAATTATGATGTTTAACTTTTATGAAATAGTTTTCAATTTTAATTTTTAAAATTGTAACAATATTTATAAGTATTTGTTTTTCGAAATTCGTTTAGTTGTATTTGTTTTAACAGAGAAATCCAAGTTGGAATTATATTTGTTTTGCTGAATAATATCTGATGTGTTTTGCAGGTACTTTGACGAGGTGAGTGAGAAGATATACGATTTTTTATATATATATATAGCTATATATATTTGTTGCCTGGTTTTTGGAGGTAGGGCTTTAACTTATTTTGTATATAGAACTTTGATTGTGTGCGTTGAAACAACAATTGTAATTGATTTAAATTTATTTATTTGCAATTTGTTTGTTTTCTTCTTTTGCGTATTTTATTTAGTATATTCTTGCGGGCTTCTCAACACTGGCGCACTGAATTATTACTGTTTTAGCTGCTTTTCTATTTTGTTATTGCACTTTGTTGGGCGAAAACAAAAAATAATGCATTGCTCTCTCTCTCACTCTCTCAGCGGACTGACAAAATGACACCACAAAGCAGAGAGAACATAATCCTGGGGCTGTTCCTGCAGTGGGTGCAAATTGCCGTTGTATGTAGAATAGATGGATAAAGAAGAGGGAAAAAGAGTCGAAAGAAGCGAATGCAATTATTTGTTTTTGTTGTTGTTATTATTATTGCAATTGCTGGGATGTTTGTAGTATTACTATTGATGCACTGTTGAATTTTTGTTATCTTTAGCTTATTTAGGCCAAAAGCGAGCGTAATTTTTTATATTTTGTGATTTCTATACACACACGCACACTCACACAATTTTCGTTGGTAAGCACTTTTCTTGTTGTTGTTGTTGTTTTGCCATATGTAACATATACTCTATGTAGAATTATAAATTTATTTCAATTTTTTTTTTTATATATTTGTATTTATATGTAGATTAATTTGCTATGCGAAAAAACACGACCAACATCAACCACGTATCTCGATTGACTAAACCCAAGCAAACGGCGAGGATACCCGCCATACACTAAAGCGCTGCTGCTGCGACTGCGACTGCTGTCGACGTTGCTGTCATCGACAACGCAGCAGCGACAGCGCTGTTAGCGCCGGCAGCGTTTTTACTCTCGCTCTCAGCAGCAAACGTTGCGATATTACGTATGCGCCACTTGTATGTGTACGCGTGTGTGTGTGTATGAGTGGGAGCCAGTTTCACTTTCAATGCGCGCGCTTGCTCTTGTTCGCTCTCGCTCTTTTTGTTTCTGTTTGCTCTCTCTCTCTCTCTCTGTGTGAGTTGCTCTCTTGATTTGCTGCTTTTGGCTCTGCTTGGCTTGACTTAGTGCCCCCCTTTTGATGTTGCTGTTGTTGTTGTTATTGTTGTTATTGCTGCTGCATTGAAATTCAAACTGCGCTGAAAGCGAAAGTGAAACTTTTTGGCGTAGCTTTTAAGCCACTGTACCACAGTGGGTACAAACGACGACGACTCATTCTATTCGGATGTGGTACTAGCATACCATTAAAACCATAAAACCTACCAATATTATGAAAGCGTTAAGCTTCGTTTTAAAGCTTGTGTTGTTGTTGTTGTTGCTATTTTGTAATTGTTACTCACTTTTTACTTCATTTACCCAAGTGGGAATTTTTCATAAGTTTTTAGTTTTTTTATTTTTTCTTTTTGTTGTTGTTGTTTTTACTTCTTGTTGCCAAGTTGGCGGCTGCGCTTGGTACAATTTTTGTTAGTTGTTGTTGTTGTTGGTTTTTCTTGATTTCTTTGCTGTTGTTGTTGTTGTTGTTGTGCTTGCGCGTCTCTTTGGTCTCAATTAGTTGTGGGTTTCTGTTGTTGCATTTGTTCATGACACGGTTTTCATGTGGCGTGTTTTCGTTTCCTATTTCTGTTGCCGTTGCTATTGTTTTTTTTTTTGTTTTTTTGCTTTGGCTCTCAATTTAAGCTTATTGTCTATTTTTGGCCTTTTTTCAGCATCGTCTGTTAAATTATTTTATGGTCATTTTTTTTAGGTTTTGTTTTATGCTTGATTTGCGCTTAAGCTTTTAACATTTTTGGGAATACATTAAACATTAGATTGTGTGGCTACATTAAGATTTGTTTTGAATAATGTTGATCTATTAATTAGTTATTATTGTGCACTCTCCTACTTAAAACTTTTGATAATCGAGTATATTATTTAATCTTTTATATTTTATAGTTTTAGTATTTATTAATATTATATTAACTTTTTCTTACTTTTTTTTATTTTTGTATAATGTATATTATCAATTTATTTTATTTTAAAATTTATTATATATTTTTTATAAATTTATATATTTATAATTTTAATCTTATATTAATTTTTTTCTAACTTTTTATTATTTTTCATTTTTATATAATTTATATTATCAATATATTTTATTTTATATTTTTTATAAATAAAATCGTTAATTTTTAATCATATTTTTAGGAATTATTACATTTTTAAGCCCAGCCCAACGTATCTTGGCCCTTTTATGCATTTTCAGTCAATAAGTTGTCTTATTTTATGGCATACATTCACATATGCCACATTCTGACCCCATTAACGTGGCGTATACGTAACTTGCAACAGGCATAAAAACACCATTTTCAGCCTGCAGCCCAAAATAAGGATGCGCCCTGCCCATTAAAAAACAAAACAAAAACAGAAACAACAATTATATAAGTTCAGCTGCGTTGAAAGGAGCATTAAAAATAAAAACGAAACTTTCACTCGTTTTACACAGAAACAAAAAATGAAAAATACAAAAAAAAAACTGTTCAATTCCTTAACTAAGCGAACGGAACTAAAAGACGACCCATTAAAATGCAACAACGTCTTGTGGGCAGTTAAAAAAAAGAGACCGCAAAATATTGCCACATTTTGTGCAGAGGAGGAGGACGGACGGACGGACGGACGGAGAGTTGTGGGGAAAAACCCCGCGCAACGGAATAAAATGCAGTTGAAATATTGAAAACTTAAAACTGGAAATGATAAAGAGAAAAAAACACAGAAGGAGAGGAAAAGAAGAAGCAGCAACAGCAGCAGAAGACACGCTGCACGTGAATATGTATCTCAAAGTAAACACGTTTTGTAGATTACAAAATTTGAATGCAACAACTGTGTCTTGTGAACTAAACAGTAATGTAAATTCAAACGCAACATCGATTTTAATATTGGTCGCTCAAAATTATCAATGAAATAAACAATGTATCGGTATATCGAAAAACAATATCAAGCTAAATATCGAAAAAAAAAGCAAACAAAGTGATATATTATTAACTTATATATAACTTAACTTATATATATATAATATTTATAAATTTTTGCAAGTCCAAATATTGAGAAATTATTATTTTGCTTTTGATATACCACTTCTCTACCTATGCAAAGAATGATTGATTTTCTTTTATAATACAGTTTCTATTTAAAACGGGTTAAAAACGATAAAACCAACCCCTACAAAATTTATTTAAAAGACAACATAATTTTTTTAAAAATTTGTAAAGTATAAATACAGTCGAACTTCCCTAACTCGAACTTCCCTAACTCGAAGTTTCTCTAACTCGAACAAAATCGAGTGGCAATAGCGTTTACTGAGCAAATTTCATACAAATCTGCTTCCCTAACTCGAACTTCCCTAACTCGAAAATCTCCTTAACTCGAAGAAAAATATTGGCCCGTACTTCTGTAAGTCGAATTTTTCGGGAAAATCCCCAATAAAGTTTGAATTTTTTTTCGTTTCTATTTTGCGTTTTTGTTACCGGCTCATTTTGATACGTAATATTGATGTACATTAACATATGGAGATGGTATATGATAGAATATTGCATCAACAATTACTTAGGCTTGTGAGATTGCTATAGGAAAGATGTTTGTAATGTACTCCTTTGTCAGCGCATCAGTGTAAAAAATGTTTAAAGAAATATTCAAACTTATTAGTTAAGGAATTTGAAAGTAGGCCAAATATATTGAAGTTGATGAAAAATATGGTATCTCAGCAAAAACAGTTTTCATTATATTAAAAAATGGAAAATTAATTATGATGACATTTGAACCGAGAACTTCTTCTGGATACAGCAAAAGAACGAAGAAACCAATTTTTGAGAATATTAACAGGTCTTAAACAAACTGGAATCGCTTTTTGTTGAAAATAACAAGAAAAATTTGAATTTTGAAATGTATTTATGATTGACTGCATTTGTAGTTTCTTTTAAAAAACTAAAAAAAAAAATTCCCTAACTCGAAGTCTCCCTAACTCGAACTTTTTTCTTGGATAATGGTGATTCGAGTTAGGGAAGTTCGACTGTAGTTTTAAGCATTAAATAATTTACAGTTTAGTTACAATATAACAAAGATATTGTTGGTATTGAAAAATTTAAATATAGCCAGCGAAAAAAGTCACTTTAACAACAAAGGGCTCTTAATAATAAAAAAAAAAAAAAAGATTTTATTTAATAATTTTATTTTTATTTGGAAAAGTCGTTTAAATTCCGTGTGAATGATGCAAAAATTTCCTTAACCCATTAAGTACCCATTGAATAATTCGAATTTTTGTGAACGTCTACTTTTTCAACTTTTATCCTCGATTATTAAAACAAAAATACTTTGATGGAAATAAAATTCTTGAAACTTGAAGTAACTGCATAAATAAAAATTTCAAAAATATTTTTGCTAGTATTTTTTATAATTTTTTCATAATCCTTAATATTACTATTTTAACCCATTTTTCCTACGTTTCACGCAAGAAGTGGCTTTTTAGCAAATTTCAAAAAATCATAAAAAATACTAATAAAAATATTTTTGAAATTTTTTTTTTTGCAACTACTCTTAGAATTGTTTCAAGAATTGTTTTGAAAAAGTAGACGTTCGAATTTTTCAATGGGTACTTAATGGGTTAAGGAATTTTTTGCATTATTCAAACGGAATTAAAACGACATTTCCAAATAAAAATAAAACCATTAAGTACAATTTTTTTTTTTTTTTTATTAAGAGCAACATGTTGGTAAGGTGACTTTTTTTGCTGGCTATATATAAAAACATATGGGCATTTCCCAGGTCGCGCACGGGACATTCGTACACATTCAAAGTAAAAAAACGGTTAAAAGGAAACGGTTTTTTTCTCTGATGAAGGGCTTAACATATAGCATTTGATTAGCTCTTTCATTGGTGCAAAGATTGATTTTGGGTAATTTTTCATTTTAAAAATAATAGAAAAATTCAAGTGATTCGCACGGGACACAAAATGGAAGTGACTTGTGAGGTCAACCAATTCAAACGCCAATTTCAGCGAATCCAGAGGCAATATTTTAATGCAACTTATTTTTAACTCTTGTGCATTGATGCCTCTTAAAAATGGTTATGATTTTTTTCAAAGATGACTTGCACTTTTTTTTTAATTCAATTTGACGTAAATTCGCACGGGACATCGCGCACGGGACATTTTTTACCATCACCATTTTTATGTTCTTCCTGGGTCTCTATTTTTTAATTATATATCCAAAACAGCCCGAAAAACTTATTTAAATTTAACTTTCAATATATTTCTTTGAATTAAAATGGTTCATGTTACAATTTTACTGTTCTACTTAGTGTAATCGTTAAAATACAAACGGTCCATTTTGGAAGTCAATTTTTAAGAAAATTGACATAAATATGGAACAAGTGAATTTATTCCAATTTAGAATCTATATGTTCATCCTATTGAATTTCTTCTAGCGTATATTGCTTAAATAAATAACTTGAATACATTTTTGGAAGAAAATTTCACAAGATGTGAGTTTTTAATCAATTTTACGTTTTTGGCCGCGGTGGACCATTCTGTGGAAATGCCCATATAATGTATAAAAATATATCATATAAAAAATATATTTAAATATTTACAAATACATATGTTTAAATATTTTTTTCATTAAGAAGTATTATAATATATAATTAATCATATATCATGACATTCTCATTACACATTTTAATATATCGACGTCTTTTCACTCATCTCTAATTGTGGCGCCTCTGCCTCTGTCTCTGTTTTTTAGTTGCTGCTGCCGATGAGTTTCGCCTGCTTACGAAACTGCAACAACGCACTGAAGATTCAACATACAACAACATACAACAGACAACAAACAACAAAGGTAATTTTCATTTCCTTCCAACAAATTTGTTCGTGACCGTAGCAAAAAAACAAAAAAGAAGATGAAAAAAGAAGCCAAGAGTCGGGAGTCTTTAGGGTCGTGTATCTTCCATATGGCCAAGGCAGGTAAATGACAAAGCACAATATGCGTTTTGTGTGTGTGTGGCAATCACCCAACACACACACACACACATACAACATTTCACTCTCACTCTCAGCGGTATTTTGAATCATACAATATAAATAACAGGTTTTGCATGTGAGATACAAGATACAAGATACTCAAACTACAAGATACGTATAAGCCCAAGAGACCTACTTCTGCGTCTGCGTCTACAGCTTCAGCTTTAGCTTCAGTTTCAGTTTTAACTTCGGCTTCAGCTTCCACTTCGCTACTCCATTTAAATGGCTGTATAACTGTTGCCTGTTGCCTGCTGCCTCTTTGCCTTTTTGCCTGTTTTACCTGCGACTAACCAAAAACTGTAGCCCTCCCCCTTTACACCCCCTCGCCATGCTCTTTCCCTCTTCTTGCCCAGCTAAGAAAAGATCTGTTAACTTTTAAGTCCGCTGCTTGTTCTCGTTTTATTTCTGTTTCTGTTTCGGTTTTAGTCTTTTTTATATATTTTTTATTTTGGTTTCTTGGCTTTTTTGGCTTTTGCCTTTGACTTGTGCGCGCATGCGCAATGACTTTTTCGACAGTTGTTTGTCAATCGCGAGTTGGCAGCTCTGGCAGCAACAACAACTACAACAACAACAACAACAACACTGCTGTCTGTACAGGCGACAAAAACGAAACTAGTAATATGGCAAAATAGGTTAAAAAAACAAAACCAAATGTAAAAAATATAAAAATGCAAAAGATTATAAATAAACTGTAACTTAAAGAATAGGTAACAATGTGAATGTAAAGTGGATTAACTGTATTTAAACATTCTGGCTACTGATTTAATTTACAACAGAATTCTATTTTCACTAGGGTATAACATGATTAAATTTAAATTTTATTATATTATAATAACATTTTTTATTTAATATAAATATTATCAATTAACTGAAATATTCCCTTAATTAGTAAATTTTCAAAAATCTATTCAAACATTAATAAATTTCAATGTTACGTATACTAGCGATAAGATTTATGATTTTTTTTTTTTTGCAGTAAATTTAAAGGGGCATTGCTGGTTGGCAAACATTTTTTTTCGATTTTTTTTTTTGCATATTTTTCAAAATTTTTCATATTCAAAATACTTTAGGAGATATGGCCTTTTTTGTGAAGCAATTTCAATGTTAATGCATGTGAAGTCAAAACTTTAAATGTGTTTATCTCGAAACCACTTTTTTCGAAGCTGCGGCACGGATTGCGCCCGTAGTTCTGAACCGATTTTGATGAAACATACTGCAATCGACGCAGAATTGTCACCATTATGGTCCGAATAATTTTAAAAATTCTTTTTTACTATTTTACTTTTACACAAAACTACAAAAAAAATTGCCCAAAACCCGTTTTTCATTTTTCAATGAAATTTTTTGTAAAAAAAAAATCGCCAAATTATGTTTGAGGTAGGGGCCCGAATTACATCTGTACTGAATCTAACACCGTTTACTTTTTTCATTTCTGATGATCCGAAGTGGAGTTATCCGTGCCAACTTTGAAGGCCGACAACTTTTTGAGCAGTCCTCGTACAAAGGAACATTTTTTTTATTTAATTCATTATGTTTTAAATAGAATAAAATAAAAACAGAATTTTTTTTAAAAAAGGTCCAAAAACAGCTTTCTTACCAGCAATGCCCCCTTAAAGGTTAAGGAAAGTTTTTCATCATTCAAACGGAATTTAAACGACCTTTCCAAATTTATTTTTTTTTACTGAGGACTTGACCTACAAGTTATAGCTGTTAAAGTAAAAAAAAGGGTGTACGCATAGTTTTTCTGGCGAGTGTATTTCTTATATATGTATGTCATTACGTAATACGTATACGTAATTCAGAACTACCAAACTACTAATCGGAAATAACTTAGTAATTTATCGAAACGAGCGAAATATCGATATTTTCACACACAAAAAATAAAAAATCGTTGATGAAAGTCTAAATTTTACTGTTCTTATTTTATTTTTTTATTCTTATAATTTTAATATGTTTACTATATTTTCTCCATCTCCTTGCTCTGTCTGTTATTCAAACTTCTTGGGTATTTATCTATTTTCATATTGTTTCTTATTTATTAATATTATTTCCTTTCCTCCTTTAATTCTGTTAGTGGCTAAACCAATTAACCCTTTTCTGAGTGCAATTTCGACATTTTTGTTGGTTGACTGCCAAAAAAGAAAAACAAAAACAAAGCTAAATAACTGAGCATTCCTCTCTCTCTCTCCACTCTCTGCTCTCTCCCCACGCTCATTCTGTTCCCCTTTTGCGTTAGGCTCTCTGCATGCGTTTTGTCGGCGCTGGTGGCACAAATGTTAATGTCGTGTGGTACAACAACGGACAGGCAACAATTATTTTTGATTTTGTTGTTGTTCGAGTTGTAGTTGTTGTTGTTGTTGTTGCCATTTTTGGGGTTTTGTTGTTGGTGCAGCGATGACGCGACCTGCGACTTTAACTTTAACTTCAACTTGGACTTCGACTTCAAGTTGCGAGCTTTGGACTCTGGGCGCCGTGTGGAGCGACTGGACGGACGGACAACAAGACGGATCTGCCAGGTTTTTTCTGCGTGTTTTTTTTATTTGTATGTATACATTTAATAGTTTTGTTGTTGCCTTTGCTTAATTTCATAATAAAACATTAAACGTATAAAATTTGCTTGGAACGTGCGCAGAATTCAAGTCAATCTTATCTCAATTGTTGTTGCTGCTGTTGTTGTCTGACTGCATTTTTGTTGTTGTTTTCTATTTTGTTTTTTTTTTTTGGTTTGGTTCAGTTTCGGTTTCGGTTTTGGTTTCAGTTTCGAATTTCGGGCTGTGGTCATTTGGCTTTGGTTTTTTCGACGCCAAAGGTTTTGTTTATTTATTTTTAGTTAAAATTTTGTTGTCGCTTTGTCCGTTTGCCAGTTGCCGTTTTATTTTGCTGTTGTTGTTGTTGTTGTCATTTTACGCAATCTACAGTTAATTTTGTTGTTGTTGTTGTCGCTTACTTATTTTGGCGATTTAATTCTGGAAACTGTTTTTGAATGCCTTTTTGTAGGTGGCTAAGCTACAATCTGGCCAAGGAATGGAGAGGGGCGAAGGGAGAGGGGGTGGGGGGTACACAGGTAAACCGGAGGTTACACTAAGTGTGCTTGATTTTAATTTATGTGTACGATTGCCAAATGTTACGGGACTTTTTTTTTAGGTACACAGCCAAAACGACAAAAATTTCGTAAGCTACAATTTTTGGGCATATGTTTCTTATGATTACTGTCGTTGTTGCTGTTGTTGTTGTTGGTTATTGCCGTCGTTGTCGTTAACGCTATGGTTGTTGTTGTTGTTGTTGCTGCTGCTGTTGAGTTTTTGGGTCAATTGTTGGGTTTTTTCTATGGAACTGATGCCATGTGGTATCGTAAATTAAGCGTTAAACTGTAAACATATTCTAAGAAGGCTTTCAGCTTAGTAGTTTCTGCTTAAATTGGCTGAAACTGAGCTTTGAAAATAAAGGAGCTTATTTAAAAGAAATGTTACAGTACAATGTACATAGTACAAGAATCAACAAATAATACATAACAAATAATACATAACTGTAGAGCACAATATTTAATTTGTTGGCAAGACATTAACAACATGCTCTTAAATTAAAATTAAAAAAAAATTTAACAAATGAAATAAAAACATTTTAAATAAAATCGTAAAGCTCTGACTTTCCTAAATTGTTACTTTATATATTCCAAATCTTTTCATCGTTTCATGCTATTTATATCTCAAAATTCTCAAGGAATTGTTAGCCTAATTAAAGCTTTCATTCTTATTGCTCCCATTATTCCCACAGTTCCCTTTCCAGTTCTTTTTCTCTCATATTCCAGTGCATCCCGTTTAACGTCGCCCGCAAACATTTTTCAAATGAGGCAGGTCACTTATTTGACGACGGACGCACGTCATCGTCATCATCATCATCATCATTATCCGCAGCAGCAGCAGCAACATCATTATCATCGTTGTTAAAGTAGCCGCTGCGAAGCGAAACAAAACAAATAAACACACACACACACACATTCATACGGAGAGCGACAACAACAAGAAATACAAGCGGCAGCTAAATTTAGAAAACGAAAAATGTTTTCATACAAACGTACATACTCATTTACATACATACTATATGTACATACATAACTACACTTTGTGCTCAAAACTCAAAACCACAAATATAACAAAAGCAACAACAACTAGCAGCAGCAACAAATGGCAACAAGAAACCCAAAAACACAAAAATTATAAAAAATAAAATAAAAAACCAAAAAAAAAAACTCGTCTTAACCTGAAACGAAACCTTGTAACATTTTTCCCCAGCTTGGCGACGCCGCTGCTGCGCTGCTTCTCAAGCTTAATTGACGTGCCGGTTTACACACGTTGGTCGGCAACGAAGCGCAAGGAGGGAAGGGGCTTGAAGTGTGCAACGGCAACGAATGCAAGCGGCAGCAGCAACAATACTAACATACACAAGCAAACAGCAGAAGAGAGCGCCAAATTGCTGGCTCTCTCAAACCGCTGATCACTTTTGCTTTCAATATGAAAAATAATCGACAGCGACGCCAACAGCAGCAGCGACGCCAACTGAGCGGCGAGACAAAACGAGAGCGCACGAACAAGTTTTCGCCCACATGCTTCGTCGTCGCCCCATTGTCGGAAATGGAGCGCGGCGAGAGGTAAAATAGCGCTCTCTCTCACACACTCTCTCACGCTGTGCCTCTCTCGCTGCCATAACTGCTCTGCCGCCTGGGTGCGCTTTTTGGGGCCTGACGCTGGGGTTGGCATCATTGAATAATGTAATAAGTGAAAGTGTGGCGCTGTATGTGTGTGACATCGCAGTCGCTGCTGGCGTTCGCTGCCTCAGCTGACCTACTTTGCTGTTGTACAGATTCAGGTCTATGTTAGAGAGATTAATTTCGATTTCGTTTCGTTACGTTTTTTGTTTCGTTTCGTTTCGTTTTTATGCCTATGCGAGCGACACTCTGAGCATGTGCGTACGTACGTGTGTGTGCCAATAAAAACAGACCGCTGTGGGCGGGGCTGTGGGTGTGGGGAATGGGCAGGGGCAGAGGCTTACGCTGTGCATTGTAATGGAAAACTGTTGCCATGTTGGTGTAGGTTGACGACAAACAACGAAGAACTCCAACTGTGCGTGTGTTTTATGGTGGCAACACCACCAACAACAAATACCTTAGGATAGGTTCGATTTCGACTCTATTTGTATGGGCTGCCAACGTTTGTTGGGTTTTTTTTTTTCATTTCTTTTCTTTTCTGTCTTTGCTTTTGCCTTTGCCTTTGCTTTTAATGTTAATAGGTCAATGGGAAATTTAGTGGGGCGCGTGTGTCGCTAGCTTTTTGGGGGTGGGGGTTGCCGCCGCATCTTTCAACATGTGTACATCTGTTTCTAAGTATGTACTGCGAACGTAGTACACATACATAGATGTGCACTTGAACATACAGAGGTGGTCAAAAGTATTTACACAACGTGAATTTTTTTGAGCTTTCAACTTTGATTGCTTATTGCTGCTGCTTTGGCACTCAGATAACAAACTAACGGTTTAACGGTTATTGTCGTGTTTCTGCATCTATGCAGAAGCAAATGAAAGAAGAACTAGAAATTATAACTGTTCAGGGGATTAGCAAAGAAGCATTGAAGTGATACTCATCAGTTGTCAAAAGTATTTACACACATTTATTTTTCGTCAAAATTATTTACACACAACTTATTTAAATTTTTTTTATGTTAAATACTCAATTTAAAAAAATTATATTATTACTATATTATTAACCCAACTAATGTCTAGTTATACTGCCCTTGGCAACAATGTCAGTTTGCAACCTGGCTAGTATTAACTTAACCAAGTTGGGCGCAATCTTAATAGTCTATTTTGACCATATTTCGCCTATTTTAGCTATAGTTTCGGGGTGCCGCCGATCTCTATCAATGTTCCTCTAGTTCCTAACGAAATCCCAAACATTTTCCATTATGTTAAGATCGGAGCTTTGTGTGGGCCAGGGAGGAGCCGCCTGATTTAGGTCTATTGGTATTCGACCCTTATGACATTGAGCTACCTGTACCGCTGCAAAATAAGTCAGACTAAACTAAAAATAGTCTACTACTGATGTAAAGGCATGAACAATTAAGAAATGGAGATATCTGGATCGATTTGGCGTGCCCTCTATCGGTAGCAAGCCTCTGAATCCGTTGTAACCCCGACCAATCAACAGGCTTGGTGGTGGCACAGCGATGCTCTGGGGATGTCGGGGCCACAATGGCTTTGGAGGCTTGCTACCGATAGGGGGCACGCCAAATCGATCCAGATATCTCCATTTCTTAATTGTTCATGCTTTTATGTCAGTAGTAGACTATTTTTAGTTTAGTCTGACTTCTATTTTGCAGCGGTACAGGGCTCAATGTCATAAGGGTCGAATACCAACAAGACCTAAATCAGGCGGCTCCTCCCTGGCCCACACAAAGCTCCGATCTTAACATCATGGAAAATGTTTGGGATTTCGTTAGGAACTAGAGGAACATTGATAGAGATCGGCGGCACCCCGAAACTATAGCTAAAATAGGTAAAATAGGCGAAATATGGTCAAAATAGACTATTAAGATTGCGCCCAACTTGGTTAAGTTAATACTAGCCAGGTTGCAAACTGACATTGTTGCCAAGGGCAGTATAACTAGACATTAGTTGGGTTAATAATATAGTAATAATATAATTTTTTTAAATTGAGTATTTAACATAAAAAAAATTAAATAAGTTGTGTGTAAATAATTTTGACGAAAAATAAATGTGTGTAAATACTTTTGACAACTGATGAGTATCACTTCAATGCTTCTTTGCTAATCCCCTGAACAGTTATAATTTCTAGTTCTTCTTTCATTTGCTTCTGCATAGATGCAGAAACACGACAATAACCGTTAGTTTGTTCTCTGAGTGCCGAAGCAGCAAGCAATAAGCAATCAAAGTTGAAAGCTCAAAAAAATTCACGTTGTGTAAATACTTTTGACCACATCTGTATGTGTAAATTTGTATACAAAACAGTTTTGTGGTGTTCTATGCTTCTTCTTCTTCTTGGTCTTCTTCTTTTTGTAAAAACTGCGAAAGTGGCGTCCATAAATAATCAAGTTAAGTAGACAGCTCTTAGGCCCCACCTGTTTATTCTTAGTACTCGACTGGCTACTACCCTGTAAATGACATTTATAAACTGACTTTTATTCAAGCACGCTCAAAAGTATGCTATATTATTATTATGAAATAGATTTCATCTATTTCAATTGCATCAAAAATAATTTTAATAATCTCTCAACTTTAAAAAGGCATTCAAATCATTTACTTCACCATTTAACTCTTGCAGAATTCACATCCTGAACTCAACAAACTCAACTCAATTCCGAACCTACCTCACTTAATAACAACTCCTGCTTTGTGATTCTGATTCGCGCCATTGGCAGCCCATTAACACAGTTCTGCTTATCAGACATTACAGCAGCAGCAACAATAATAAACAGTAAGAATCGCCTGATCGACAAATATAGCAGCTACTACATGTATAAACCCATTTAAATGTAAGCGAAAAAATTCAATTAAATTCATCACAAAAGCACAAAAGTCAACAATAAATAAATATAAGCTTACAATGCACAATTAAATCAAAATAAATACAAGCAAAATGAAACTAAAAAAAAAGAAGAAAAATACATATAAAGCGATGAGACAACGCAAAATGAGCAGCAGCAACAGCAGCAGAAGCAGCGCACAAATACAAAGAGCACAAAAGAGAGCGCAGCAAACCAACAGAGGCGACGATTACAACAGCAACAAATCAAAAGCTTGAAATGTGCTGTGTCTAAAGGGGGCGGTGGTGGGGGCTGCCGCTGTTTGTTGCTGTTGCTGCTGCTCTGCTGACGCTGTCGACGCTAGCGTCGCTTCTGTACGTAAACGTTAACGCTGCACAAAATATTATTCAAAAAACCTTGACACACTTTTGTGCGCGCGTCGCACACATACAAACATACAAATAAACAACATACAGTGAGAGATACTCGCCCAGGGACGGTTTCGACCGCAATTCGCCGTCGCCGTCGTCGCTGTTGCCGTTGCGAGGAGGTCAGTTTAACGTGTAGATTTGTATGCCGCAAGTGTATGTGTGTGTGTTTGTGTGTATGTATATATTTGGAGTGCAATTCTGAGCGATGCGCAATAAATTGCATTTTGACTCACAAACAACAACAACAACTCGACTCTACGCATTTGTTTGCGTTTTGTTGTGGCTAATTAAATTAATTAACGCATATAAATTATACAATATTTATATACATTTATTATATGTAATATTGCATTCATATAAACATATATAATTGTGCTTCTCTATTTATTAACACTCATTGCAATTGAGGTCAGCTACAACAACAACAACAAAAGCTCTGTAAATGGGCACAGACCACACAACAAAAATCACCTTTTTTTTTATAGATCGAGCAACGCGTTGACGCTGATGTTTTCGATATTTTGATATGTCAATATGTCTGTCTGTCGCTGTCAATATCGAAATCGTAACAGGTGCGGCCTCCGTTTTGTACTACGCTTGCAGTTTTAATTGTCGCGTGCTGCTTCTGTTGCTTCTTCTTCATCATCTTCTTTCTTGTCGCTTCTTAGTTTCTTCTTCTTCTTTTTTTTTTGGTATAAAGATTTCCAGTTCAGAGTCTGATATTTAACAGCAACAGTTGCTGTTGATATTTAACAGCAACAGTTGCTGTTAACAATTATTAATGCCATTTATGAATCGCCAAATGCGATTTCGGGAATGTTAAGAACTATAAGAAATTTCAAAGACAAGATATTCAGTGCTAGATATCACTGTACTTCAATTAATGATATATTGTATTGAAAGCTTTCCTTCAAGTAAATTTATTATATCAGAAATGAGAACATTTATTGAGTACTTTGTTTATTAAGCTTTATCAACACTTTGTTCGTCATTTTATTGTATTGTATTTTATGATCTGTCTTGCCTTTCTTACATTTTTCTTTGCTCTTTATCTGAAATTGAAATATGTAATTTCATTCATTTTTTTTTTATGTACTTTCCTTTTTCATATGATCTTGACTTATATAAACACATTTAATTCCGTATATCTTTGTTTTCTTTTCCATTCGTTGTAAAAAGTTTCCATTTCCCTGTGCTGCTCATTCTCCCTTAGTCTGCTTTCGATTATCTTCCATCCTTTATTTTCTCAATATACTAATTGATGACTAATACCCTGCAATCGTAATAAAAATGTCACATTCTTTCTCTCTCCCTCCTTTTTTTTCGCTCTCACTGCATGTGTGTCACTTCTTCTCCCTCTACTTCTATATCTCTGTCGCTGCTCGATTTTATAATACTTTATTATTATGGCATGCATTATAATATTTTTATTTTATTTTCCTCCGTTTTGCAAAAAATACACACACACACACACACGCTGCAACTCATTTAAACGTCTCACACGCGCGCGTCAACAGAGACGACAACGGCGACGTCGACGCCGCGTCGCTGCCCCCGTCAACGACGTCGCGTCGTTGCAGTTGACGAAGCTCGAAACTAGGTCACGAGGCCACAAAAACAATTGCAGCAACAACAGCAGCAGCAGCGTTGGCGACTTGACTACAGGGGGCAAGGGGAAAGGGGGGGGGGGGGACATTGCAATGCGCGCTTTTGTAGGGTGGCTGGGTGGGTGGGCGTGGGTTGCACGGTGCGTATAGACAAATGAGTAGAAAAAATGGATACAGTACAAAAAACAAAACAGCAGCAGGGGCTGGGCATTTGTTTTTGTGCGGATTTGAAGCTGGCCAGGATGTGGGTCGCCATTGCGAATTGCGCCGCTTAATTAAAAATATTGTTTTGCCGCTTTTAGTTTACAGGCGATTCTTTTTAATTAAAATAAAAATATATACAAAATATTTACTCTATAATTATTGAAAGCAGTTGCTTAGATTTATGAACTGGTTTCAAATTAACAAATTTTTGAATAATGTTTAAAACTGAAAATATAAAATAATCGAAATTCGAGAACAATCCTTTAAAGTATTTACTGATACAATTTTATAAAGCCAGTTTAAAAACCATCTGAACCACTTAAAAATTAGAAATTGATTTAATTTTGATCCTTTTGTATTTATTATAATTACTGTACATTTCCATAATGTCTAGCTTAACTAACAACTATCCTTTCTTTTCTTTTTGGTTCAAAATCAATCTTTTTAATTTTTAAACAATTCATTCATTTTTATTAACAATAAATAAATAAAAATCTTTTTTTTTACTTTTTGCTGAGTTATCATTGGAATTTGAACAATTTGCAGTTGTGCCAAAAACCTACAAATGAATAACGAAAAGAAAAAAAAAAGTGAATGAATAATTTGAGTTCAGCAAGTCGAAGAATTAATGCGCTTACAGAGGAATTTTATATTAAAGTTAATAACTTTACATAAATAAATTATTCAGAAGTCTTAAATTCTCTATTTTCTCAAATTTGCTCAGCAGCTTTTGTTTGCTCAAAATTTAGATTTTAAACATTTTTCTAGGTGTAACATAATAACAATATGATTTTATAATACCCTTTTCCATCTATCTGTGTAAAGGGCAGCAAAAAACATACAAATTTTAAGATCTGCTTAAAAAAACATAAAAATTGTGATGTTTCTTTAATTATTGTTTAAGGCCCAAGGCAACGGCACTCCAAAAAAACCAACAAATTCCAACCAAAAATCGCTAGTCAGTCTAATTAGTCACATTTTCTTTTGTTGTTGTTGTTGTATTTATTTTAATAATTAGCATTAAGCATATAAATAATACATATGTATGTATGTTTGTATGTCTGCATGTCTGCATCTTTGTCTCTTTTTTTTAAATGTTAAATTTATTAACATTATTAATATGAAGATATGTTTAAGCAAATGTGAATACAAATGTACAATGGAAATAAACTATGATCAAAGATAAGAAATGACAAAGATTTTCCATGTATTCAATTTGCCAACATATTCCTACACATTGTTTATTCATCTTCGAATTCGTATTCGCTTCGTGAATACACTCGTTGTTATTCATTTACACTTGCTGTACACTTAAATCTGAATCTGACGCTATAAACGGGTTTCTTTCAGGTTACAAATGATGTTCCAAATGAAGGTATAAAAATAAAGTGGAATTTATAGTAGATAAGCTCTTATCTATGGCAAACAATGCGTATCTATCTAATCTGAAGAAATAAATTAAATTAACGACTGAATTTTAATTAAATGTGTATAATTCAACTATTTATGAAGAGCTCAATTGAAATGAAGAACATTATTTTGGGATATTATTATTATTATTATTCTATTGTTGTTCAAACATCATTAAAGTGCATTATTAAAGAAAAATTTAAATTAAAAATTTACACCACCTAAAACATAATTAGTAAACAATTTGTGCTTGTATATTTATTTTGTGGCGATTCCAAAAAAAAAGCTGCCACAAAATGCTTCAAAGTTGCCACAAATCTATCAAATGATAAACAAACACAATTTTTACAACCAAAGGAATGAAAATAAACGATTAAAATGCCAAAAACTATTTATAAACAACATTTTTGCACTGAATGTTGAACGGAATAAGAACAAAGATGACAGAGAAGAGCAAAGAGAGACAGAGAGAGATGGAAAGAAAACGAGACCAGACAAATGAAATCAAAATGGATACAACTTGAAATCTTAACAACAACAAATTGTAAAAAATATATAAAAAAAAAAAAAGACGAAATAAATAAATAAATAAAAATTTGCTTCGTCTGGCTGCTGACAACGCTGACGCTGACGTTGACGTCGCTGTCGCAGTTGCTGTAGTTGTTGTTGTTGTTGCTGCTGCCCCGTTGTTAGATATGGTGACCCACTAACCTACTTTATTCAAAACGTTGAAGCTTTTTACGTACACACACACACCAGACACAATCACATGCACACATACAAATGCTTTACTGCTTCTTTTTTGATTAAAATTATATAAACAAAGTGGAAATATTCAACAACGCAATCGACACAGAAACAAAAAAAAAACCAACACGAAATAATGAAAATGAAAACGAAAAAGCTAAAGAAGAGACTTACAAATGTCTCACTAGTTATCTCCCTCTCGCTCTCACTCTGCGTTTGTTGCGTAGCGCCCTGCGTAGAGAGCGCATTAACAGAGAGACAGAGAGAGAGAGAGCGAGAGGGGAGCACAGGCACATGAAGCTTTTTTTTTGTTTTCGCTTTTGCCTTGAGCAATGAACAAACCACAACTAGAGATTCCCACACGGCAACGCTTCAGCGAACACACACACACACAAACAGACGCAATAGGCAAAAACAATGCAAACACAAATATAAAGCAACAATAACAATTCACGCCTCGCACGCATCTCACAAACACACACACACATACACATACGTACGCCATATTGAACCTAACCCAACAAAAAATGCTCAAAGTGTACACACACACACACACATACACACTTACGCACTCTCATGTCTCTGCGCTCACTCTCCTCTCTCCCTTTCGCTCTGCCGCCTTTGGAACTTTATTGTGCGTGATATTTTTGGCAGCTTTTATGCGTAAAGCCAATAACAAAAGCAACAACAACGACAATGTGAATACGTGAATGCGACGATCGTTTGCGCAATTTTGCTCATTCATCGCACGCACTTTCGGTTTTTTTTTTTTCATTGCGTTTTCCAATTTTTGTTGTACGATTCTACCCTTTCCACAAAGTCTTACTAATTTGTCAGACGGTGCAGATAAAAAAACTCATATTTTTCAACACTGACAACAAAGATGATAAACAAGATCTTTATTAATGACTTCTGAAAGTTATTTCAAAGCTTATGCTAATGATAATAGTAATGTAAATTATCCTAAGAGTTTAAAATAAAAAGAAGGCATTTAAAAAAATAAATAAGACTAAAGACTAATCAAATATTAAAAAAAACTTTAATTTAGGACTATATAGATGAAAAATATTTGTAAAATTAATAATAATGGAAATTATAATATTTATTCAAATACTACTACTGCTATTACTAATATGAATGCTAATTATAATATAGATACAAATTTCAACAAGCAGAGTATCTACACTTTGCTTGCAAACATTTAATAAACTCTTTTCGTTTCATTTTGAAATACATTTATTTCTTTTGTATATTTTCTTGATGTTTTTTAAAAGTTGTTGTTGTTGTACCTTTTATTTCATATTATCTTTTGTTTTATTACATCTGTACATTTTTCCAATCAATTTCATCAACTTTACGTTCAATTTCAATTTTTACGTCACTTTTTGTTGTTGTCTCGTATTGTATTTCACATTTTTTTTGTTGGACTTTGCTTCTTTTTGACTTGCGATCCCCGTTTTCCTTTTTAGGGAAAGTACACTTAAGTGTAAGCGAGTTGCCATATGGTCGCAAAAGTTTGATTATGACGTGGCGACCTAAATTGTGGAGAGCTTTCAGAGAGCTGCTTTATCAATAGATAGCAAGAGCATAGATAAGGTATCATTGAAACGATCATAAGAACGATATTGTTCTCTAGTAAGTCGGATATGTAATACAGGAATGTTTCTTAAAATTGTTGGATATCCAATTGAGTAGGAAAGAAGAGAGTGTACTAAAATTAAAGATAATTTAAACTTGTTTAAAAAACTAGCTAAAACCTTTACATTTTAAATCTAAGTTTATTTCTTATTTTTGCTCTTCATTAAACAGTTACAACCTTCTATTGTTTATTTAATTAGTTAGCTCAATTATATAGTCAAAAGTTAAGATTGTTCCCATGACATCGTCAACAATAATATGAATATGAAAAACAACAACAAGTTGAACAACAACGTCATCAACTACAATATATGAAGTGCATTTGTCATTGCAGCTTTAGACCAATGTCCTTCACTTAAAACATTCCACGTACAACTAAAAAGCAACAATAATAATAATAACAGCAACAACAGCATTACAATTGTTTATCAAGTTGTTGTTGCTGGTTTTATGACTTGGCTTGTTTTAATATGAAAACTTAAAGCTCGGAGCCATTAAACAAGTCTCGAGTTGCTCACATGGTGTATATACCCTGTATAATAAGACACCCTTTAATATTTATAAGTTGTTCTTCTTGCTGTTGTAAATTCGATCTCAAAGGACGCTCTCTTGCACTTGGTTCGAAATGTGAGTCGTTTGTTTTTGTGAGGGGGTTTTTTGCGGTGGGGTTGGCTCGAGTAGCTGCTGCCTTGTAAACTGGGTCAATGCAATTTAGGTCACCTAGATTTGATTACCAAAGCAGCAGCGTGTCAGACAGAGAGAGAGAGCCAGACAGTCAGTCAGTTAGTCAGCCAAAAGCTGTGACTCAAGCCAAGTCAAGTCAAACACGAGCCGAGGGCAAGACGAAAAAACACAAGCTGATGATGCGCTGGATTGTTTGTATCTTTCTACTTTGAATTTAAGCTATTTATTCTATATTGTGCAACAAAATGGAAAGTATAATTACTCGTTTTCAAAATTGCATAATCAAAGTCAAAGTCATCTGTAAAACATGTTTATTTGAGCACGGTTTTAAATTATGAAGTATTTTTTTTTTAATTTTGGTTATTAATGTTGTTTATTATTATAAGCTATCATTCCACTTAATAACAACAAGATCGGTCAAACAGAACAATAGTAATGGCTGATTTAAGCTTCAACCACTGAAAGTGCCTGAAAGTATGCAATAAATAATATATCGAGCCCTATTTGCGACAATAACGTATGCGCCAAAACGCAATTTTACAGGAGAAAGGTTTTTAGGTTTCGTTAAGTTGATTTCTTCGTGTCATATGTCGCTTACGTTATAGTTGACAGGCCAATATCTCCGGAAATATAAACAATTAAAGTTTAATATTTTGAGTGTAGATACTATTAATATTAATGAACACATTTGCATTAAAAAAAAAATTTCGGAAAATGGCGCATACGTTATTGTCGCAAATAGGGCTCGATATTATTATTATTATTATTTATTTTTTTTTTTTTTTGGGTAAAAATTAGTAATTTTATTTAAGTGGCTTACTTAATCAAGTTTTAAATTTGTGAAAACCAACGGGGTAGGTCACATGGACGTTAAACGGGAAATAATGTTTATTTAATAAGGAAACGGGTATCCTATAGTCGGGAACTCGAGAATAGTCTTTTCCACTTGCTCATATTATCAAGGGTGCCACAGAAATCGCTTTCGCTTGAATTCCACTGGAATTTGTATGAAATTTAAGTGAAATTCAAGCGAAAGCGATTTCTGTGGCACCCCCGTATATTTTGTATATATCAGGGGTGCCACAGAAATCGCTATCACTTTAATTTCATTTCGCTGTGCCACAGGTCAATCCGCAAAAAAATGTTGTGAGGAACGAAATAGCGCTAAATCCGCTGGCGTCCGATGCAGCCACCTAGTCCCATTTAGATTTTCAAAGTCAGGGTCAGCGATGCCACATTTTTTAGTCAGTATTCGAAGTATGGTATTTAAAAAAAATATATGGAACCACTTCAGTTTTCTTTAAATTAAGCATTAAAAAATAAGAACTTATGAGGTAAATCAAGTTTTACTGAAAAAAACCTTTAACTTATTGTGCAATTTGAGAAAACATTTTTCACGAAGAGTTGCCAGACTAATGGCATACAATTGCTAGAGTGGTCGAGTACCTTTTATTTTTTCGCGCCAGTTACTTTTAAAGTTTTTTTAGGTAAACAAAATCAGTTATTACATAAATAAATTAAATTATATAAATTAAAAAAGAAAAAAATTAAAAGCTTAATGATAAACTTGAAAAAGTTGCTAATCAAACAATTGGGTAATTTAATCTGAGGTGTCAGCCCGTTTCGAAAAGGTTGGTGAAGATGCTAAAACAATTAAATCTCTCGATGTTCTGTGGCACCTTGGAAATTTCCGTGCGGAATCGCCTTCTGCGGAATTCTATTTCGCTTGCGATTTCTGTGGCATCCCTGTATATATTCTTTTTATTTTTATATTCGTCAAATAAATAATTTAAAAAAAAAAACAATTTTAAGCTTTATTCGTGACAGCACAACAACTCATAAGTAAAACTTGTAGTGAATAAAATAAATGAATAAATGTAATCAATTTCGACAATCAATTAGCCGCAACTCAACAACAACGCATTTGCACAATAAACAAATTCGTGTGCCAAAAAATCATTTACAAATAGGCCCCCAAAAACCAAAAAAAAATAAATAAATTCGTTTTTTTTTTGTTTTTATTTCAAAATTGAACACAGAGAAATAAATACAAAAATTGAAACACAAAATTTTACGCAATTTTGTGTGTGTGTGTGTTGACGATTATGTAAGCGCACGTGAAAAGCAACAATGGCAATAACAATAACAATAAACACGCTAGAAGAGAAGAAAACGAAGCAGAGGAAGAGCAAGAGCAAGAAGTAAGAGAAGAAGAAGAAGAAGCTGCTCGGCAGGGAGAAATACAGTTTCAATGTCTGTTTCAATTTTCAGTTTTGAGTTTTGAGTTTTCTGCTTGTTTAGCTGTCGCTTCTGTTTTATGGTGTGTGTGTGTTTGTTTGTTTGCAGTTATTATTACAATGTTTTTTAATGGCTGCCATGATCTAAATTTCCCAACTAATTACATATTATTGTGCAAAAATAATTCGTATCACTACAACGCACAACGCTGCGTATGAGTAATTTTTTTTTTTTGTATTTTTATTATTATATTTCTTTATTTGACATTCGCTTATCAACGCACACAAAACGAGAAAAGCAAACAAAAAAAAAAAACCCAAAACGAAACGAAACGTAACAAAATGCGACGTCTTAAAAAATTGTTTTATAAATTTTATTTTTTTTTGTTTTTGTGTTTCGTAGCGTTTTTTTTTTGTGCGGCTATCTCGCTCACCAAGGTGTGTGGCGTGAGCGAGACAAAAACTTGGCCAAGTGCAGTAGGCCATGCAAATGGCAAAGTGGGTCAGCTATCAACTACGCACGCGTATTTTAATACTTTGCCGACTGACGACTGACTATCAGCAGCAATGGCTGACACACACACACACACGCACATATACACAGACAACGCGAACCATCAGGTCGGCAATCAACGATTCGTTGCTGAGCAACAACAACAACAACTGTCGTATCAGCAACAACTACAAACAGCAAATAACATTAAAGGCAAAATTATAAAAATAAGTAAAACAATAAAGAAAATACTAAAAATAATTTCAGTACAAAACCAAAAAAAGCTAGCATTGTTACTAAGTTACTTAAGAGAATGCGTAAATAAAACAAAAGAAGTTTCAATACTCTATACAAATAAATATAATGTAACTAAAAAGAGATACAAATTTGCTTGATTTTTATAATGTATATAAAAATATACAGTGCCGGACAAAGAAAACCGGATACCATAAAAGAGTGGTTTTTGGAGTTTTCTTAAAGTTTTTATTTATTTGACCATAGGCAAAACGTAGGTGGCCTAGGGACTGTTTGAATGCTACAAAACTTTCCTTAACCGGTTCTCAATCCGATTGAGATTTCCGAATTTTAAAAAAAGTCTCCTTTCAAAACTTTTTTCCTAGGGCTCAAACCAAAAGTTGGGATGCAAAAACGTTTAAACAATTTTAATAGTGACCTTTTCTTTTCGCTAGTATTTTTAATAATTTTTTGAAAATGTCAATGTTCCTCATTTTCATGCAAAAAGTGCCCTTTTTGTAATTACCTCACAGACAAAGCTTACTAAATAAGTACCATTACTTTTAATAACATGTTTATAAAGATAATACATGCGAGTATATACTAAATTTTATTTATTTATTATTATTTATTTAACTAAATATGATTACAAAGATTTATTTTTTTTTTTTAAGTTAGACTACAAATATTCTCAATAGCTTAAGAGTTTCTGTAGAATAAATAGTGGACGTTGCTACAATCGACCATACTCGAACGTCGGAGACCCCGTACTTACGATGGAAAAGTGTGCTCGACTGTAAGATACCCTGTGCCCTGGCACACTGATGGCCTAATACTTATTTGCACGCCATTAGACACACTGAAGGTTTGATGATGCCGCATTAAGTTTCCGACTAATTGTTTGTATTACATCTGCATGTTCTAGTGAACGGATTTACACCAAATTTGATCAAAATGTAAAAGACATCGAATAATCCTATCTATTATCCCATATCTATCTATCTATCTATCATCCCATATGCGTATTCTGTCAGTTTGGTTCAGATATCTCAAACAACAAACAAATTTTTGTATACTAAGACTTGATTTTCGACTGATCGTTCCTATGGCAGCTATATGATATAGTGGTCCGATCCAAAATCTAAAACAAACTCGATCTGCGTGCAACATGGACGAACCTACATACCAAGTTTGGAATATCTAGCTTTTATAGTCTCTTAGATCTAGTCGTCAATACAGACGGACGGACGGACATGGCTATATCGACTCGGCTGTTAATGCTGATCAAGAATATATATACTTTGTACGGGGTCTAAAAACAAAGCCAAAATCAGCATAAAAAAGTACAAAATAGGAAATTTAACTAAGAGAAACATCTGAAATCAAAATATTACATTTTTATTCTTAATGTTAAGAAAACTATTCCTAAAATTGTTGTTTCTAATTTTTTAATACCCAACTACATGCTTCCTAATTTTGCTTAATATAATTGATAAATTAAAAATTGTTATATAAATAAGATTTCTTTGCACTATTTAAGTCATTTCATTTAATACAGCACCTATACCTTTTAGTAAGTGTATTCAAGAAACCAAAGTTACATCATAGCAAACAGTCAAACAAAGATAATCAAACAGTCAGACGGACAGACAGACGTACATACAGAGGTGGCGACTCACGCACTGGGGCGCTGGGTGTAAATTATTATTATATTTTTTTTTTTTAAATTTGTATTATTTGTCGTAATAATTTCAGTTTTTTAAGGTCATTCGGTAGCTCATTTAAGAGCACATATACATATGTATTTAATTATGAAATATGCACATGATTTTATTTAAATAAGTGACACATAAAATTTCATAAAAAACAACTCGCAATGACCTCGAGTTCTTTGAGTGAAAAGATTTAAAGAAACCACAAACAGCTAATCACGTGACTTGCGAAACATCACAATTTAAATAGCAATCGAATCGAATTGTACAATATTGCGATGGATTCAATGTTTTTAAAATAGGCAAATAGACAAATTTATTATCATGGAGACAAAGATAGAGAAAAAAAAGAGAATTGTAATAACTTAAAAGTATCGATAAGACAGTGTACATGTATTTCATAAGAAACACAAATTTTCTTATATTTTTTAACACTAACCAAAAAAAATATTTAAAAAAAAATAAAGTAATTGTTTTGAAAAAATAAAATTTAAACCTTTTTTTAATTGCTCATGGTTCTTAGAACAAGTAACAAAAATATTAACAATATTTATTGTTAACTTAACTTAACTTTTTTGAAAACAATAAAAATATTCAATTTTTTTTTTTTTTTAATTTTTATTAGAACAATTACTTGATATACTGAATATAGTATATAAATACTTATAAAGAAATTAAAATCGACAGTAAATAGCTAAGTTTTTCAAAGGTTTTCTGAATATGATACTACAAATAATCGATTAATCTGAAATCAATGAATTTTATCTAATTAAAAATGCACAAAATAATAAAATTTAATACCAAATAATTGTTCCTTATTCAATATTAATTTATTATTTAAAAATTGCAGACATTTTTGCCTATAAATAACTCTCAAGAGTTTAATCATAATTCTTATTTGCAAAAACCAAGTCAACAGTTGGGTAAGTCTCACTCCATACTACATTCTCCATACCTCATACCTCATTTCTCAGCTCATTGCTTATCTCTTTGTAGCCACAACACTCCACCTATTGGCCATATTGCTGCTAGTTCATTGAAAAATTGCAGTTCAGCGACAAAAAAACACAAAAGGTATTTCAAAATTTGAAAGGGTTCAAATTTACAACTACAAAAGGCATAAATAAACATAATTGCTGCATAAACAATGTACACGCTGACATGGAGATAGCCAAAAAGGCGAAAAGAGAGAGGTAGAGGGAGAGGGAGGGAGAGAAAGAAAGAAGGTACATTACACAAAAATCAACAATAACAACAAAAAGGTAAATAAATAAATATATCAAGACCTGCCGCAACAATTTTACAAAGCAAACAAAAGAGACGCAATTTGCATCTCATAACGAAGTCGAAATACCCTAGAATATATAAATAAAATTCTCATAAACATTAAATTTATATAAGAACAGATTAAAGTACAGTAGCTGAATATAACTATCGATACATTTTACAACGGTTGTTTGAAAATTAAAAATACAAATTCGTTATATTACAATTATAAATATTAATTGTGCTATCTTGCAAGTTATACTAAATATATATCATTAATAAATATAGATATTTTGATAATTTCGATTTATTGTGTATTCATTAATATCCGTATAATGCAGATATTATCGATAAAGTGCAGATAATACCCTAAAAGTCTCAAAAATGTAAAAAAAAAATAAATACATAAATAAACATTATTTATTTTTAGTCAGATTAAGTAAGCGCAATAAGTAATAACAACAATAAAGCAATTTGCATGTATGAGTAAAATTGATGATAGGACATCAGCCCCCCCCCCCCCCCACTCCGCCCCCTCGCATCGCAATTTGCCCTGCTGCTGTTTATCAATGCGCATTGCGTTGACGCCAGCATGACGTCGCGACGTCTCCGTCAGCGTCGTCATCGGCGTCGCAGTCACTGTCGACCCATTTTACCTAAACTGCAAGTTTTGTATTGTTGAGAGCTTTTTCTCGTTTTTTTTTTCTTTTTAGCAAAAGCTCACACATGCGTTTGCTTCGCGTAGTTTGCACTGCAAGCTAGCATGTACATTAGAGTGGGTCAATTTGTATGGAGCAAAAATAAATTTTTTTCGATTTCAAGCGGTTGTCAAAATCGTAATCTACAACGAATTCTAAGAAGATTTGCCCAAGAAACCATGGGTCTAAAGTCAAGATCGAGCTTCCGACTTTTAGCGTGAAATATGGGAAATCGTATGAAAAGTCAAAAATTATCATAATTTCTCGTTAAAAATCGGAAGCTCGATTTTGACTTTAGACCCATGGTTTCTTGGGCAAATCTTCTTAGAATTCGTCGTAGATTACGATTTTGACAACCGCTTGAAATCGAAAAAATTGACCCACTCTAATGTACATATATAATGACTATATACGTTTGTAAGTATGTGCATATGTATGCATGTGTGGTGTGTATAAATAGCTTTCAAGCTGTTTTGTATCTGTATCATTATTTTTTGCTATCTCTGTTGATTGCGTTGTTCTGTGCTTTGCTTGAGGATCGCCATAGTTTGTTGTTGTTGCTGTTCTTGTTGTTGCTTTGCAGCGACGCCCAACTATGCACACAGACTTAACTCACACACTAGCACAGTTAGCTCACACGCACACGCATAGCGAACGCACACGCATGCAGCTGCAAAAGCTCAACGAAAGCTCTGCTTGTCTATACGTAATCGTTGTGTGAGTTTGCCTATGTGTGTGTTTCTCTGTATGTGTGTGTGTGCCCGCCTGCAAAGCATTTTAACGTTTTTTTTTCGTCTCAGTTGAAGCAAAAAAAAAACAGAAAAATAAAGACAAAAAAACTACAAACATTTCTGCTGCTGCGAGCTGAGAGGCAGAATGAGAGTAGGCTATGGTGATTATTAAATGCGCTCCAATTAAGTAATATAAATGAAAATGTAAATATGACAATTAAAGTAATAAATTTAATTATAAATATTAGCAAAAATATATAAATACAGATATAAATTTAAATATAAACAAAACTACAAGATGACAGTTAAATTTCAAAATATTTAAAAATAAAAATTAAACAGGCTTTCTATTTAAATATTAAAAATATTACCTTTGGCAAGGTTTTGCTTGTTTCTTTTTTATTTTTTATCTACTTAACATAAATGCTTGTTTCTTAGAAAAAGTTAATAAATAAATAAAATTAAATGACGTTTACTATTTTTATTTTTTTCAAAACATTTACTTGACATACTGTCTATATAAATGTCATAAGCATAACGAATTGACTAACTAACTAAACAAAGTAGAAAAATTACAAAAATTCCTCAGGAATTTTGAATATGTGCCTACATATATTTACAAATTGCAAATACTTTCAAAACAATTAAAGTGTTGGTATTCCCTCATAGTATTTATCGAAAATTTAAACTATTGGACAGTTGACGTTTCTTTTTTTTTCTTTTTTTTTTGGTCTGTAAACAGCCAACAAGTTATTGTCAGTGTTTTTAAACTGTTTCGGCGAGTTATCAGTGCACCTTAGTCGTAAAACACATGACGTATACGTAATAAACATTTCATAAATTGTGCATTACGTATACGCGGCGATAACCAGAAAAGATAAGACTGAAACGAACAAACGAAATAACAGCATCGTGTGCTGCAAAAATGTTCTATTACACGCAATTCTAGATCTCAAGTAAAGACATACACATATTTATGTTATATTGATGTGAATATGTATGAATATATAGTATTGGCCATAGAGAATGCGGAAATTTGTTGGTCTCCCGGAAGGCGTCAGTTCAAATTGAGTTGAACTGGACGTTGGCTAGTAAACTAAATAAATAACCGGGTTACATACAGCGCAACAATAACAACTTGTTTAAGGCGTGTAAAAAAATATGTTTAATTTAATTAAGAATTATTAAAGGCTACATTCAAAAACAAAAAATTATTTAAATTATTAATTTTAATTATTTTTAGTGTGTGTAAGAAAGATTAAAATAAATATTACACATTGATTTATGATCAATATCTTGTATTTTTATGGCTGTTTTCATTGTTGTTATTTTTATAGCATTTGTGGAATGCGCAAAATAATATTAAAAAAAAAATTATTCAAGAAATATAATGCATGAGAATGTAACTAGGTCAGGGTGCATACAAACACACACACACACACACACACACATGCAGTGAGTGCAAGAGAGAGTGCATGACAATAAAAGAGAGAGAGAGAGAGAAGCGTGCGCGAGAGAGCACGCTGCAAAATGAGCAGCATACCAAAAAAAAAACAACAGAAAATAAGGAAAATCAATGCAATTAAAGCTCACATTCTTCGTTTTGCACTCTCTCTCTCTCTCTCTGTTTCTCACTCTATCATTGTTATCTCTCTCTCTCTCTCTCTTGCTTGCTTGGCTGCAAAGTGACAAACCTTTTCCTCTCCCACAACACCCCCTCTCTCTCTCTCTCTATATGCTTCACCCACACATTGGAAATATTGCAATTGCATGCAAAATTAGTGCAGGCAGCGCAGTTAACGTCGCAGTCGCAGTCGCTGTCGACGCTGTTTGAAAATGTAGCACAGGGTCAACTGGCGACCCATTAGCACACTTTTCCATAGACAGAGACGGAGACAGACACAGAGACACAGCCCCCTCCTTCCACTCGAGACGGCAGCCACTCGGCCAAAACTCTCAATGGCAGTTTTTCAATTTCGAGTTAAGGTCAACAACAAAATGGCCAAAGCAATGCGAGAATATTAACAACAACAACAACAACAGTCAGAAATAGAAAAAGCAATAAAAAGAAAGAGAGAGAGAGAGTGTGAGCGAGAGACATAATTGTTAAAGAAAAAGAAAAACAATTCTAAAAAGATTGCAAATTTCAAAAAATAGAAAGAAATTAGACAAGTAAAGATAGATTCATTATGGATTTCCATCTGGCATTAATTATGCGAAAATCAAAGTGGGTATTGAATTGGGATGAATAAATGAATCTATTATTAATATTATTTATTTAGCTATATGAAAGTGTGGCAAATTACAAAAACATATTCATCAACATCAATTTGATTAACGTTTTTGAATAAAACTGTTAAACAAATATCGAGTTTATTTGTTATTATCTAGAAAGAACATTTTGATCTGAGTAAAAGACAATATTTTAATAAAAATAGTTTATATAATTATAATAAATATAATATCAAATGAAAACAAATAATATAAATTTTGCGGACATTGCCGTCAAATGAAGTACAGTACAAACTCACTAAAGTGTATAAGCTCAGCTGTTATTTATTTCTATATTAAGAAACAGAAAACCAGTATTATCTAACTAAATTAGTAAACTTAATAAACATAAATATTTAGACTGGATTTGAGCAAATATTTGATTAAAACCTATGATAAATTCACAGCTAAGCTGTGAAAGATGAGAGAACAAAAATATTCATTGTTTAAAATACCAAATCAATAGATGTGATTCTAGTAGAAAGAACTGTTCATGAGTAGCGAGAAGAAATGTATTAATAAAAGCATGAATTGTTGAAAAAATTATTATATATTGAATCTGTAAATTCTTTTAAAGTTAGAAATTATTAATATAAAAATAAATATTCATTTATTTTAATAAATTTTGCTTGTATTACTTCTAGTCTAAGCTTAGTTTAAACCTCTTTCAATAAATGAATGACAAGAAAATTGCCTAAATTAAAATGCCACATTTCAAGCCCTGTAATTTAATTTTACTGTAGTTTAATTCATTAAATTGTTTCGATTGAACGCGTTCGATTCTGACCATTTAAGAGGGCGTAAGCGTTAAAAATGTATCTAAACTGAATAATACATTTAAAACAATACCATTTGGTATATATTCAATACAAACACATACATATATCTTACAATATAGTGTGTGTATTCTATAGTTTCAATGTTGCATCCTTGGTTGCATTTACAAGATTTCTGATCGCTTGACTAACGCCAATTGTATTTCAATTACAAATTTGCGGTTTACAATTTGAGGTTGCAAATTGAATAATACAAGATACAATAACCCATAATGCAAAATACGATGTGAATGACCATTCTGGAGGATATTTCTAAGCTGAGGGGCCATTTAACATTGGCTAATTGCTTTGGAATATTTATAAATCATGTAATAAATCAATCAACCATGAGAATAAATTCGAAAAAATATGGAATATTATGTGGGAACTATTTTAGTGTTATTGAGAGTATGCTAAAACTCATTGCACTAATAAAAGTAGTTATCGATAACACATAATCGATATACGCATCATTTGACACCTGTCAGTTATATTTCAAAACAATATCGATAACACACGATCGATTGCATTTAAAAGCCGCTTAAAAAAGCACAAAATTCTTCAAGTTAACCAAAAATCCTTCTTCAAAGTCAAATCAAAGCCTCAACGTGAAATTTAAAGCTGGCAAAACTTAAAGCAGACAACGTGGCAGACACAATTTGCATACATATGTATGAACATGTATGTATGTTGACCTTGCCACAGCACGCAAACGGTCCGGCCGAGGCAAGGACATGCAACATATGTATGTACATAGTCCTTGGCCAGCGTTGACGTCGACGTTGCCGGCGTCGCAGTCGCAACCTTCGGCATAAATTAGAACCTTGTAATGCATTTACAACATATTGGAGAAACAACAACAACAGCAGCAGCAGTAGCAACAAATATGCACTGGCCCCTTCAATGTCATGCCCCAATTTGCGTCGTCGGCGGCCTCGTTAGCTATTTCCAAACTGCAGCAGAGGCAGCGACAGCGACAGAGGCAGAGACAGCAGCAACAAGCGGCTGACTTTGACCCATTTAAATCCTTTGAGGTATGCAATAGACGGCGCGTCGCAGCTAACGTAGCCGCCGCCGCCGCTGTCGACGTCGACGTCGATGACAGCAAACATTGCAATAATCTGTGTCAATGTCAGCCGGCGTTGCAGTGGGCGGCGACGCGGCGTTAAATCAACTGAGGCAGAACATAAGCGCAAGCCAAAGCTCGAAGAGCGAAAAGCACAAGGGGGAGAAGAGAGAGAGAGCACGCCAGCGAGAGCGAGAGTGAGCGAGAGCGCAATGCATATACACGCGATGCGACTGATGCACACGCATACAAGCACAAGCGAGCACGCACACAACTGTGACCTTCAATTTCTATGCAATTTCGTTGTCTGTGTGTGTGTGTGCTTGTGTGTCTGTCTGTGTGCATCCTTGTGCTCAATCTCCAATATTAGAAAACAAAACGAGAAAAAATAAAGAGAAAAAAAAAATAAACGAGACGTGCGCTTGACCCAAATTCTAATGCGCAGCGACCTTGCTCCATTTTAAGGATTATAGAAAAAAACGCCCCTGCACTTGTGGGTATTCCAATTTACACACACACACACACACACACATAAGCATACATATGTAAATGTATATGTATGTATGTTGCATTTAGTTATGTGCAACTGAATAAAGTGCGTTGAAGGTCGACAAAGTGGGCGACGAGACGCCTGACATTGCTGAATGTCAGCCACAATAGCAGCAACAACAACAACAACTACAACTACAACTAGTTGCAATTGCGTGACGCGACAGCAGCCACAACAACAACAACAGTGATAATTATAACAACAACAAGTGTTTTATACTTAGACGCGTCTCAGTCTCCGTCTAACGTCTGTGTTGCGTTGCGTTGCGTTGTTCTACGCATTGTCAGAAGATAAACGGATGCCAATTGATGGAATGCTGACATTGCATTTGCATGCGCTGATATGCCCTACAATTGTGCCAACGGGTATTTCCAACTTAATTAAATACAAACTTTTTTGCTTAATTACTATCAAGTCCAAGCCTATGTAAATACTTTCTATATCTAATATCTAACAAAATTACGTAAAATTTCCATAATCTTTCCAAATTAATCGACAAAAAAATTATAACTAAAAAAAATGGTGCGTGCTCTTTTAATTTATTGACAGCATTTAGCTACTTTAAATAACTTCAAAAATCTATCCATGTCTATATTTTGTCTAACATTTACGATTACATGTAATCACATACATTTTTTTGATGTTATCTCTTTGTGGGTTAAAATTTTTGAATTTTTTTTGTTCTTAAAAACACAACTCAAAGATTGAGGGATTGATAAATTGGTTGACAGCACTAATAGTACTGGAATTCTATATTTCTTTGACATAAAATAATTTAAAAAACAAAATAAAGGAACGAATATCTATAACAGTTAGAGTTTCGGTTATGTTCGCATTTAGATTACGCAACGGTTACCGGTGTCTTTACTGTTTCGTTTTTGAAATACCGGTATGATTTCGGTTCACAAAAAATTTATTAATAATGTTAATGATATGTATATTTGAAATCATATATTTAAAAATTGTATAAATAAAACATAAAATTTAGTTTTTATAAACTATAATTAATAATTAACCACATAATTCAATTCTATAATTGACCTAACCTAAATAAACCGTATTTCATGTATCGGTTACATGACGATTATTTCGGATTGAATAATTTCGGTTACTCTGTTTAGGAGCACAAAAAAGTTTTCTTTCGGTTACGGTTTAAGATACGCTTATCAATTTCAATCGGTTAAAACCGTTTAACAGTTATGGTTATGGCAACGGTTTTAATCCCTGTTTAAATTATTTTTCTCTAAATGTAATTTACAAGGTAGAATTTTACAAATACAATAATAATAATAATATAATCAAATATATATAACTCGACTACAGGGTAGCAACAAGTCGTTGAATTGAAGCTTGTTTTCCTTTTCTTTTTTCATTTTTATTTGCATGCAGCTTGTGGCCATAAAAGTGGGTTAGTTGCATTTGCAATGGACTTTTTATGGCTGCGCTGCGCTGCATGTGTGTGTGTGTGTTGGGTGTCGAGAGCTCATTTTATGATCGCCCCATGTGGCACAAATGTGGAGCTATCAAATTTAACATTGCACTTGGCAAACAGTTGACGGCAATCAAGAAATCCAAAACTAAAACCAAGTGCCAAGGATACACAATCTATAAATATGTATGAATGTGCAACTGGCAACTGCAACTGCAACTCATCACATCGAAATCGAGTCGAAGCATTCAAATGATGGGTAAATATGCGCGTAATGCAAATAGGAATATTGCAAACAGCATATACATAAATCATATAAATAGATGATAAAAACAACAATATGTATTTTTTTAAACATTAATTAATGATTTTTCGTCAACATTTTCTATGCAGAAAAAAACCTAGATATTCACCTGTAAAAACTATAGGTATAACAAGGATAAATAAACTGTTTAAATTTTATACTTATATTTTTGTTATTTCTCTTTACTATGAAATAAATTTGGCCTCGATATCTCTCACATGCCCCGTGCTAGAATTTTTAAAGTGTCAACACTTTTTTGGGTATTTAAATACCCATTAGCTTAAAATGGGTTAAGCTCAATTAACAAAAGAAAGAAAAACTTTTACAAAAGACTGAATGCGAATTGAATGCGACTTTTTTTTAAGAAAAACTTAACTTAAAGACGAGTTGAGAGCGATAAATTCAAGCGAATTAGATTTAGTTTTCAACAAGAACTATTTTTGCATTATAACTTGATTGAATATTATTATACTCTTGTTACTAATTCTATGATTTTTTGTAAATTATTATTAATTGTATTGTTATTGATATTATTTATCTACTATTTTTGATATAATTTTTTTTTATATTATACGTGTATTTCTAAATTATAATTAACTTTTCAAGAATCAAATTATATTTATTATTTTTTTATATTAAATTTATTTGTATTCTTATCAATATAAATTGTTCTTTTATTAATTTAATTTTTTTTTATTTTTATCTTATTATGAATATTATACGTGTATTTCTAAATTATATTTAACCTTTAAGAATCGAATTATATTTATTATTCCTTTATATTATAATCATTTGTATAGTTATCTATATAAATATTTCTTTTATTAATTGTATTGTTTTTTTTTTTATTTTTAACCTTAATATGAATATTATACGTGTATTTCTAAATTTTTTTTAAGTTTTAAAGAATCGAATTATATTTATTATTCCTTTATATTATAATAGTTTTTATTATTATATATATAAGTTGTATTTTTAATCGTTTGCATTGTTTTTCTTTTATTTGTATTCATTTTCGTTGATTTGTTTGCAGCACTTTATTATTTAACTGCATTTTAGATTCGTTGTTTTGAGATACATTTGGTTATTTTACACTTGTTGTATTTTTATTACTTCATTTCCATAGTTTTTCCATTGCATTTTCGCAATTTTGTGCAGCAACCAACAGAATATTGCAAACACATTTTCAAGGATTTGATGTGGAACCAATCAATAATTGAAAAAATATATTAAGAATACTACTTACCCCCATGATCATCGATCTCTAGACCAAATTCATCCTCTGACATGGACTCATCATCTGAGCTGAGATTGGAACCGCTGAGGTTGCCAGTTTGCTGCTGTTGTTGTTGTTGTTGATGATGCAATTGTTGTTGTTGCTGTTGTTGTGTTGTACTCGTAGTATTGTTGTTGCTTGCTGTTTTGTTTGTGGCACAGGAACTAGCTGCCAATTCCTCAATGCTATGCAACGATCTACGATTGGCAGTGCTCGTTGTTGTTGTTGTTGGATTTGTTGTTGTTGCAACAGCAGCAGCAGCTGTTGTTGCTGCTGCTGCTGCTGCTGCTGTTGTTGTATCAGCCATATTACCATTGGCAACAACAACCGTTGCATCCTTAGTGGCAGCAACCACCTCAAAGTCCAACAACTGTGCCGTTGTGGAGCTTAGGAAACTTGAGGTGCTGACAACAGAACTTGCCCCATTCTCCAATGGCTTCAACTGATGATATTCCAAAGTGTTTGATTTTTGCAACAACGCTGGATAAATGCTATTTAAAGATTCGACACCACCATTGTTGTTATTATGGCTGTTGTTGTCATTGTTGTTGTTGCGGTTGTTGTTGAACAATAAATTGGCAAATGATGGCATTGTGACTGATTCAATGATGACTGCACCGCCACCGCCACCACCGCTAGATGGCGTTGTTAGCTTGTCAGCCACATTGTTGTTGTTGTTATTATTATTGCTATTATTATTATTATTATTGTTGTTATTATTATTATTGCTGGTGGTGTGATTACTATTGCTATGTGGATTGGGACTGGCAAAGATGCGTTCACAGAGTCCACTTAAAGAGACACCGCCATCCAATTGGCTGTCATTGATACCCTGTAATGTGCTAAAGCCATCAACGGGCGGATTCGAATTGGAATTTTGCTGCTGTGCATCTTTTTGCAGTTGCGTGTAGTTGATAAATGGAATCATTGGTGTGCTGCCAGCGGCAAGCATTTGATCCTTGTGATGAAGTGGCAGCATTTGTTGTTGTTGTTGGTGTTGCAGGTGCTGTTGTTGTTGCTGTTGCTGGTTGTTGTGATGATGATGATGATGCTGATGATTGTTGCCGTCATTGTTGTTGCCAGTTGCATAGCTAACAATGTTGCTGCTGCTGCTTTCGGCCATCAAAGGTACATTAAAGTTATCCATTGTTTATTTTGTACGTTTCGTGATGTTCTTAAATTTGTTGTTGTTGTTGGTGATGTTCTAGTTGTTCTTGTTGTTTCAGTTTCACAGGTAACGATTGTAGTTTGTAATTACTTAAGACTGCAAATGAGAGAGAGAACAACAAATTACACATAAATTAGTAAAGTTCTATTCAAGTGTAAGAGAGATGGAAAACTTTACAGCTACATACATATAAAAGGGCACACAAAGCGGAAGCTCAACAATGTAAAGCTTTTCTATGAAAGTCAATGAGAAGGTGGCTGAATGTAGGTCAAGGTCAAATTATACATTGTCTACAAACATCTGTGAAAGCTTTGAAGAGAGTTTAACAGCTTTTAAAGCTACGCTTATAGACAAACTAATTTATGAATAGAACGAAAGCTATAAATAATTAAATTTAGAGATCTTTAAATGAGAAGGTATTAAAAAACGAACTGCTCATTTATCGATAAATGACAAAAGATAATAGATTTGAAGTATCAAAATATAATTGAAAGATCTTGTGAAAAATCTATCAACAAGCTCCATACTAATTTATCGATACATTTATAACAACCAATTATTTAAATTTTTATTTTAATAGTTGACAAATTAATTATCTTATATAGTTTATCTTTTAGCTGCTCTATTTAGTTCCATTCATTCAGATCATTTTGATCAGATTCGATATTCAAAACTAGCAACAATTTTTAAATTTTCAATTATTAGAGTTTTAACTTTATATAAGATCTAGGGACAATTAACTGTACAATTCCAGTTTACATTTAATCTAATTAGACCCTTCACTTTCAGTCTTGTTGTGTATATTTTTTTCTCCCCTAAACTCGACAACATAATTAAATTTTATATGCTTGCAGCTTCTTCCAGTTCGCAAGCAACTTGGCAATTCCAATGGTTGCCAAACCAACTGGAAAGCCCTCTAGTAACTTCCACAACTTGTACAGAACTTAATTAACTTCATTCAACTTCTGCCTTGCCATTCTCCTTTTTTTCGTTTCGTTTCGTTTCGCTGTCTCAGTCGCAGTCGAAACCGCAGCCGAAAAAGCTCACCCCAACTAGACAAAAGACTTGAGACTTGGGACAGGCGATAGCTTCTGGCGGGGCAGATAGTAGCGTAAAGGGGCGTGACAGGGAAGAGTTGAAACACGAACTTACCTTTCATGCACAAAAAAAAATAAAATAATATTAAATAGCAATAGCAGCTGCTGCTGTTAGCTGTGACGTCGACAGCGACGCTTTAGCGCATGCGCCGCTACCCCAACAGCGATCACGACAAAGAAGAAGACGCTGCTACTGCTGTTGTTGTTGCTGTTTGTGTTGTTGTTGTGGCTGCTGCTTTTGGGGCGCTCCGTTTACTTTGCTTTTGCTCTTTGTCGTTCTTAAAACCAGTTGGGACCGAAAGCAAAAGTGCTATTATTATTGTGGTTGTTGTTGTTTTTGTTGTTGGCCCGTTCGCCTTCTCTATTTGTTTGTACACTTCACACGGCTATTCGCACACAGCAGCAGAAGAAGAACTTGCGTGATTCATGTTGCCCCTGCGGCCGCGACCCCGCAACGATCGGCACTGATGCAGTTTCCGCCTGCGCCAGCAGCAGCTGCGACGTCGTCGTCGTTGTCGAAAGCTTTTTCAGCATATTTTTTTTCCGCCGCTCACACACATTTGCGCTCACACACTGTTATTGTTGTTGCTGTTGCTCTCGCTAGTGTATGTTCTTATTATTTGCGCTGCGCCAATTCTCTTGCTATTTCGTTCTTTTTACGTTTTCGTTTTCGCTTTGCCTATTCGCTATTCGCTTTTAGTGTTGTCTTTCGCGCATGGAATTTGTTTTTGCATGTTGACGGTGACGGTGGCGTCGGCGTTTGCTGCTTCCTTTTATGTATTAAAAAAAAAAACAGCAAATTTATTGCAATTATGCCGAACGAGACGACGACGACAACTTCTTGCACAACGACAGAGCGACGACAGCGAGACGAGCAGACGAAGAGGAAGACGAGCACGCGCAACAAGCGAAAAGCTCTTCCTACAAAAACAACAAATTGCAATTCCCTATTACACACACACAACACATACACAACTCAACTCATGAGAACAGCGCGCACTTTTACACATACAGATTTAAAAACATTTACTGGTTGTTGCTGTTGTTTTTAGTTGCTCTTGCGGCTGCTTGCTAATTTGTGTTGTTGTTCTAGGTGCTCTGCTCCAATTCTATGACACAACAACACACACTGTATATATGTACATGCATATAGTACATAAATGTGCACATATGTACATGCATATGTGATAATTTTACAAAAATTGCACTACCGTTACGGGCACTGGTTGTAGCTGTGGCTGCTGCTCACGCATATTAATACACATTTTCATTTTGCTTTCAAGTATTTAGTGGCTTCTGTTGTTGTTGCTATTGCTGTTGTTCTTAAAGTTGCATTGCGCGCTTCGCTTTTGGTTTTAATTTCACTTTTCTTGTGCCCGCACACAAGTTAGTTTCTAGTATGCTTTTACTTTCAGCCTATTTGTTTATTCCGCTGCTTTTTTTCGGGAAAAACTATGCACGGCACACGGGACAGACACACAACACACGCAAAAATTAGGTCTGTAGGCCAACACGAACGGGAACACAGTAAGAGTAGCAAAGTTGTTGGCGTAGGTAGAAGAAGAGGAAAGCACACACGCATACACAAATACACACTCATATGCTCACATACATACACAGAGATAGACAGATCGAGTATGGTGCGGGGCCAAGGACGTGTAAAGGCAGCAGAGCGACAGCGTCAAAATTATTCTTGGCCTTTAAACGCGCATTTGAAGAACAAGGACGGCAATCATATGGCAAGCAGCGTCAAAAGCTTTTAGCTAAAAGCACCAACACACCGAAGCAACTGTGGCGTAGCTTTTAAATCGCGCTAAAGCGCCAGCTGGCGGCATTAATGGGAACCAAATTGCGTCAACTTTCAAAGCTTTGACCGTTTAGAATTTGAATGCCGGTTCGAAATCGCATGAAAGCGATTTAAATTTGAATTGAAGAATTTGTATTTGTTCGTTGATAAAAAGTTAAAATTTGTTTTATTTACTACTTTATAAATGACTTTAAAACATGAATTTAATTTTACTTTGTTGTTGTTAAGAAAATAGTTTGCATTTCCGTTTATTTTATTTGTTACAAATTACGTTGCGGGTTTTTTTTGTTTTTTTTTTATAAATTACATACAATCATTGAACATTGTTGCCGTTTCTCATATACAATACAATACACTTATTTAAATTTATAAATATATATATAAATTGCCAAAAAGTAATTTCAATTATCATTTTTGTTTAGTTGCACAAGACCTTAGATATCTATTTATAATATTACATCGAAAATTACAAACCTATATGCAAAATTGATTTATGTTAATTATAAGAAACATGGTATTACTAAGCTTATACATATATATATATATATATATTGTATATATATATATATAATAAACATATCTGTTTGATTTCTTTTTTGTTTATGTGTAATAATTTCATTTAAAAATACATAATACATAAATACGCCTTTGTTGCTTTACTTATACATATACAATATATAATTATAGTAAATTTATTGTTAATATTATTACTTTTGCTAAAAAACCGTAGATTACAATTACACAATTAGACCTAGATGTATGTATATTATCTATATGTCTATAGACAAATATCTCTTTAGATTTCGATAAGCTTTTTTCTTTAGCTAGGGGTGCTCTCTGGCTATCAAAACTAGATCTTAACCGATTCGCGTTGCTCTTTTCCCATTACATATTACAATTTTGTTTTTGTTTGTGTTTTTAGCGTGTATTTATGTGTATGTGTATGTGTGTGTGTGTGTGTATAGCACCTTTGTATCACTTTGCACTTAGCTCTAATTGTTTTATTTTATTTTATATAAAAGACTTTGCCTTCCAAAGACAAAGACGTCAAACTGACCACTAAAATTACTAGCTAAAATATATATTTATATATATATTTTTTTTCATACTAATCATAGTATGTATTTATATAGTTACTTATTATATATGTGTATATATACTATATTCATGACGTTCGTTTTTTTTGTTTGTTTGTTTGTTTTTAAAATTTCATTAAAATGGTTTTAACTCCCAACAAATTTCGGACGCTCTCGTTGTATCGGATGAGCACAACCTTTGAGGAGCTAAACACATTCAACTTCTCGCCGGCGCACAGCAATTGCAGGCAGGTTGCCTGCTCCAGAAAGTCATCGATTTTGAACTCCCTCAGCAATTGTTTCTGTGCTGCGCTCGCCAGCGTGTTGCTATTTGGACAGATCTATAAAAGAAAGTGAAAAAATAAAACATTTAAGTTAGTTATATGAGTCACAGAATTTTTGAAAAAACCCAAAACGATAAGCACAAATTTTAAAATTCAACTTTAATCGATATCCCTAAATTTAAATATCTAACAACATTATTCCGATTCAGCGTATGAAACCGAAACGAATATCGGTATCAGTTACGGTTTCGGTTAAGTTACAATTTTGTTTTTCGGTTATCGGTTACGCCAAATCTTAGGATATCGATTTCTTAACGGTTACCGGTTAATATATTGTATCGGTTTTAAAATTCTGGCATGATATTAATAATTTTTACAAGAATATGTTAATATCCAAAACAAAATTCTTTGATTTCAAAAACGATTTTTCTATTCAATGGGATATTTATAAAAATTTAAAAATAAAAATCCAAAATATGTTTGTCAAACGACGTTTACGCATTAATAACAAAATCTATTTTATGATAGATTGAACCAAAACTAACCGTTATGCATGAAACGGTTATTTAACAGTTTTTTCCGTTTGAATAATATTGATTTTTTTGTTTGGGCATATTAATAAAAAAGTTTAGTTTTGGTTACGGTTTCAGTTATGGTTACCAATTTCAATCGGCCAATACCGGCTAACGGTTACGATTTCGGTTACAACTTTAATCCCTGTTCCTATAGGGTATTATATCTAGGATATTATAGGGTATTAGATCTATCATTTGTTACTTGCCTTATTTAGCAGCGTATCCTTTGATTTGACTTTAAGTAAATTGCACAAATCATTTAAGAGTACCCATTTATCACTGCCCTCATCTTTGAGCAAGTACAGTGGTGGCAAGGGCACATCGGCCTCTTCAAATTCAAAAATATCACCATTCAATTCGTCCGTCAACGTCTCTCGATCGTTATCAGCATCATCGGTATCATCATCATTATCATTATTCAAGTCATCATCATTATGATTACAATGCTCAGTATTATCATTCACATTATTCATTATGCTATTATTCATATTCATATTCATATTCATATTCATATTCATATTCATATTCGTATGCTCGTCATCATCTTGGGGTTCCAGTTTAACCTCATTCTTGACATTCACAACACTTGTTACATTTTGCTCAACACTGTTATCGTTATCGTTGTTGTTGTTGTTGTTATTGCTATCCTCGGTGCCAGGCTCCAATTTCACCATTGTTACCATCGTTGTTGCTGTTGCTGTTATTGTTGTTGTTGTTGTTGCTGCAGTCTTTGCACTTGTCTCCCCATTTTGTTTAATAGTCGTCGTCTCCTTGCTCTCCTCCTCCTTCTTTGCCTGCAACAACAATCCATTATTGCCGTTCTTGTTCTTGTTGTTGTTGTTGTTGTTAGTTTTCTCTCTCTCGCTGTTGTTGCCATGACTTCGTTTTCGCCTTCTTCTTCGTTCCCTACGTAGAGCTCTGCTCATATCACATGCTGTATTCGGTACATTATCGAATATATCAAAACCATTTTCCTTTTCATCTGCAAAACATTTAAATAATATTCAATTAAATAAAGTTTATTTTGATTTTTCAACTTTATCAGCTTACCAAATATCTCCCAGGGTCCCTGAAATCTCATCGGTTTTATGTCAGCGGCCGCACTTTGTGCATCGCTGAGGTGAGAGCGCAAAATGCCGCACATCAATTTGCTTGAAGCTAACATGAGTGGAGTTTGACCTGGAAGAAAGACGGAAAACATAAAGAATGCATTAAAATTAATTGATTAAATAATGATTATGCAGAAGTTAAGTAAAAGAAGCTATTCAAAAGCGGGAAAGGCTATGGTCGAGCTCCCGAGTACAGGATACCCGTTACTTATTTAAACATACATAAACTATTTTTCATTGCATACTTTTAGGCATTTCAATTGCTTAATATTATAACTTAAATCAGCCATTACCACCTTTCTATTTGTCCGATCTTGTGACGATTTAAAAGGATGATAGCTAATAATAGTAGCTAAATTTAGTATCTTTAAAGCGAGGAAATCGCAAAAGTTTCGCAAATCAGAACTGAGCTTAAAACAATTTTAACCTGATACCAATTTTTTGTATAAATATTAAAATATAGGTATGTACATATCGAGCCCTATTTGCGGATATAACGTAAGCGACAAAAAGCAAATTTTACAGGAGAAAGGTTTTTAGGTTTCGTTAAGTTGATTTCTTCGTGTCATGTGTCGCTTACGTTATATTGACAGGCCAATATCTCCGGAAATATAAACAATTAAAGTTTAATATTTTGAGTGTAGATACTATTAATATTAATGAACACATTTGCATTAAAAAACAAACTTCGGAAAAATGTCGCTTACGTTATATCCGCAAAAAGGGCTCGATATGTATGAAAAAAAATACATGGAAAAATTGACAAGATCGATTGATGAATCGCGTTAATGAAAAATCGACAACTCACTAAAGGTTATTATTGGTTATTTCATCGTAGTTCAAATGCAGATGCAGTTAAGTATTACTTGACGATTTGATGAAATGCTAAAACTTTAGATTTTAAGTATTTCACACCCTTTGGTTTCTGGGTAAAAATAAATGAGTGGTTTTTGGAGTTTTCTTAAAGTTTTTATTTATTCGACCATAGGCCTAGGGACCGTTTGAATGATGCGAAACTTTCCTTAACCCATTAAGTACCCATTGAAATATTCGAATTTTAAAAAAAAGTCGACTTTCCATGGATTCCATATGTAACAGGAACTTTATACAAAATTTCTTTCGGTTCCGGTACTACATTTGAAAGGGTTAATTTCGGTTAATGATTCCGGTTGCGGTCTTAATCCCTGGAATAAAGCATAGAGTGCAACATTTCGAAAGTTGAATGCTCACCTGAATACGTTGCCAGCAACGGATCGGCGCCATAGGACAAAAGCAGACGCACAACCTCCTCGTGATCATTCTCGATGGCGCCGTGCAACGGTCGAATTCCCGATTGCGCTGCCTCTGAGTGATTGGCGCCGAATTGCAACAGGATGCGGGCAATCTCCAGCCAGCCCTGGGTGCATGCCTCGTGCAACGGCGTATAGCCGGCATTATCCTTTTGATCCGGATTCATGCCCATGCGATCGAGACAATAGACAACCACATCGATCAGTCCTTGGCGCGCCGCCTTGTGCATCGTACTCTGACCCACGCCCTTGTTGAGCACCCACTTCTGGATCTCCCGACACACGTCCAGCTCCGTCTTGACCTTGAGCGGCCGGTGGGAGGTACTTCCGGCTATTGTGCTGTCCGTATCCTCCAGACGCTCATCCGCGTCTGCAAAGGAACCTGCCATTTGGTCCTCCTGTGTGGTGCCATGTCCCATGCTGGCTTGGTGGCTGTGATTGTTGTTGTTGTTGTTGGTGGTGCTGGTGTTGGTGGTGGTACTATGACTTGGTTGATGCGGCGTCGGTCGCTTCTTTTTGCGTATGTAATCGAATCCCGAGCTGCCTTTTCTTCTCAGATACTTGCGCTTATGTGTACAGTGTACAGTGGTGCCGGTGGCGCCGCTGGCAGCTGTCGTTCTGTCTGTCTTCTCGGTGGTGCTGGTCTCCTGCTCGTGGTGCTGCTGGTGATTGTGCCTCGTCAGCTTATTGTTGTTGGCACTCACAATGCGATTCATTTGCTCTAGAAATTCCTCATACTGTTGATAGCTCAGCGCGGCGGAGGATGTGGACTCCTCCCCCTTGGCACCACCACCACCACCACCACCACTGGGTGGTGCCGAGGCAGGTCGCTCCGTGCCCACAAAGATCTCACGGATAATTTCACGACGTTGCTGCAACTTGGACTCGGTGCGTGTTTTGCTCTGCAACACTTTCGTGTCAAAGATGCTGAAATGTCGCTTGCCGGTGGCATCATCCAGTTGCAGGTTGGGTGGTGGTGCAACAGATGCAGTGGGTGGTGCACCATCCAGTGTTGCCTGCTCGTATAACGAATTCGAGGCGGATGTTTGCGAGGTCTCACTGTACGTATGCAAGCTGGCAGCACAATTGCCACCTGCCACCTGATGTTGATGTTGATGATGTTGTTGATGTGTGGCAAGTGGCATTTTATTGATGGTGGTGCAAGCAACACTATTTGCTCCATTGCTCGTGACACGACGATGCAGCACATCAATAATCGATTTGGGTGTCAGCTTTTGTTGCAGCTGCTGCTGCTGCTGTTGCTGCTGTTGTTGTTGCAACTTCAATTGCTGTTGTTGCTGTAGTTGTTGCAACTTGGCACGTGGCTTGCGTCCACGTGTTGGCTTAAAACAGGCCAATTCCTGACTGCGATCACGACCACGCTCCAAATCTGGCAACGATGCCGCCACATGTGGCAACTTGTTTAGTTTATTAATGGAAATTAAACGTTGCGGAATTTTCAAAGCCAATTTATAGCGATATTCCTCTAAAAACAATTGTTGCTGTGGCGTTGGATTCGCCTTATTGTTGTTGTTGCTATTGTTGGCTTTGGTTTTGGCCTTTAGCTTGCGTCCATTGAGCTGGCCAAGATCAACGCCAACGCCAACGCCCGCAGCACGCTTGTTCCTTAGCCTGGTCATCATCATTTCCTTTTTGTTGCCATCGGGCACAAGTTTTCGCACATATTTTCGTTTAATTTTCGTTGTGGAATTCCGTATGATTTTCTCATTGCGCAGCACTTTGCTATTGGCCAATTGCAGTTCCAATTCCTTTTTGCGCTTCGAACGCGTCATTGTGTTTAGTGCGATGCGTTGTTGTTTGCCTGTTTTCATCAGCTGAGGTTTTGTTGTCGTCGTGTTTTTTGGTTTGCGTTTAGACTCCTTCTCCTTTTCCTCCTCATCTTCATCTGCATCGTCTTCTTCTTCTTCTTCCTCCTCCTCTTCTTCTTCTTCTTCCTCCTCCTCTTCTTCTTCCTCATCTTCCTCCTCCTCCTCTTCCTGCTCTTTCTTCTTCGTCTCCTCAGTCTCTTGCTTTTGTTCCATCTCATTGCTGCTAGTTTCATTTTCCTGACTGCTTTGCTCCTTTACCTGCACCTGCTGCTTTTTCTGCTGCTTTTCATGCTGTTTTTCAGCACTCTTACGCTTCGCATATTGCACTTTGTTCGCTTTCAGCGTCGTTTTCTTGCCTTTTCTCTCACTCGAACTATTGCCATCCTCCTCCTGTTCCGCTTCTTCATCGCTACTCTGGGATTTCTGTTGTTTCTGCTGTTGCTGTTGCTTCTGCTGCTGTTGCTTCTCCTTTTCCTCCGCTCGACGTGTCTTACTTTTTCGCATCATCAGTGGCTTCTTCTGTCTTTCGGTCTTCCTTTTGTGCAGCTCGGTGGTGTCACTCTCCGAGCTGCTACTTTGACCCGCCGTGGGCGCCAATCGAGCCGCAATTCTTTGCTCCTGCACCAAACGCTTCTTCTCTCGCTCCATTTTGCTGAGCTTCTTTTGTGCCCCACCAGCAGCACCACTCAAAGCAATCCCATTGGTGGTCGCCGTATTGTTCGTCTGCTGCGTTGTTGTGGTTGTTGTTGTTGTGGTTGACTCGACATCTGCCACAGTGGGTTGTCTTTTCAAAATACGCGCCACCGGCAAATCATCTTCACTCAGTTCCAGTTTTATTGCTGCTGGCGTCGTCGTCGTCGTCGCTTTCATCGTCGGCAACACTTTGTTCAGCAATTGCTCGACAAGATTATTGCAAGTGCTGCTCCAATCCAAAAAGCTCGCCGTGTCCACATCTTCCGGCGTGGGCGTGGTCGTAGGCGTTGGCGCCGGTTCCAATTTGATTTGTATGTGATTTGTCAGCTGAGCGGGTGTGGAATTGGCAGTAGATGCAGCTGAAATTGCTGTGGAATTGGCAGGCATTGTGGCTGCTGCTGCTGCTGTGTTGATTTCTGCTGCTGTTGTGCTGCTGGTGGTGGAACTGGCCGCTGCCAGCACGGGTGGTGTAAATGTAAAGCCCTTCAGTTCCGCCTTCGTTCTTATCCTTGGCTCCACTTTGGGTGCACACACAATGATGGACGATGTCTCCAAGCGTTTGGCGGCCAGCGCCTGTTCATTGATGGCTATCACGGGCACGGGCACCGTTTGTGGTGGTGGTGCTGGTGCTGTTGGTAGTGGTAGTGTTAGTGGTGCCTCCAATCTGGAGATTTTTGCTGCCGCTGCTGACGCCGCTGCCGCCGCCGCTGCTGCCGTCGCTTGATTGTATTCCTGTAAATGACGTTTGCGTCCCAGATAATTGGGATTGCTGCTGTTGTGGGTGGTGCTGGTGGTGGTGCAACCACTTGGCAGCACCTTGATGCTTGTCTCGGGCGGCAATTGTGTTCGCTTGGCAAAGGGATTCGTTTCCAGCACGCTGGGACGCAGCTGCTGTGCCGCCTTTATCAGCAGGGGCGTGGCAGCTGCCAGTGGTGCGACTACAGGTGGTGGCAGTGGTGCTGGTGGTGCTGCTGCTGCCGCGGGCGCCTGACGTATCACCGCTGTGGCTGCAGCTGTAGCAACTCCAGCTGCCCCACCTCTTGCGAATTGAGGCGTTATATCGAAACGTGGCAACCCTAGACCCGTTATTGGATTTGGCAACGTCTTGGCTTCCTCGAGTTTTCGCAAATATTTATATTCCGTCGAGTCGGCGGTTTGTTTCACTGTGCGCATGGACAGATCCAGCGGCGAGTGGGCGGCAGGTGGTGCAGCCATGGGTGGTGCAGGAGCTGGAGCGGGCGGAGGATTAGGATTAGGAGGCGGTGGCGGTGCAACTGTCATTCGATTGCCTGGTGTCTCCATGTTAAGCGTCTTTTTGATTATCTTCAGATTCAATTCCTCCTCACTCGTCGTATTCCTCTTCAGCATATCATTGATTAACGCCCTATAATTGGGCTTCGCTGTGGGCGTGGCCTTCTTGGGTACAACAGTCTGTGGTGCCTGTGGTGGCATTGTGGTTTTGCCCACCACCGGCTGACAACATATATCCGGTCCATGTGGATACACCTGCAGTGTGGAGTAGTTGGAGCCAACATTCGTTGCAGCACCAGCACCAGCTCCAGCTCCAGCTGCACCACTCGGTGGTGGCGTGTGGTTGTATGGTGTGGGTGAAGCCACCTGAGCCGCTGCGGGTGAAGGCGTTCCATGATGATAGTATTGCGCATAGCTGGCGGTGGTGCGTTGCAGTTGCTGCTGTTGTTGTGGTGGTGTTGTTGTCGTTGGTGGTGGTGGTGGTGGTGCCACAGCTGTTGTATGTTGCTGCAACAGTTTGCCATATTTGGTGGGATAACCATGTGGTGCAACAGGTGAAGGATCACGCGAGCTGACTGACATCTCTTTATCAGCAGTTGGTGGTGCTGGTGGTGCAGCAGTGGTTGCATTATAGGGATTCTGATAGAGTGAGGCACGCGTCAAGATCGGTGGCTCCGAATCCAATTTGCCATAGCCTGTTTGCTTGCTGTAGTAGCTGCCGCTGGCGGCGGTGGTGCTGGCGCCACGTCCATAGCTGCCAACTGCACCACTGGAGCTCCGCCTGTAATCGAGACTCGGAGCTGGCGCCGATTCTCGCACATATTTCTCAATAGCATTGTGCACGGTATTTTGAAAATTCATTGGCATATACAGACTCTGATGCTGTTGTTGTTGTGGTGCAGGTGGTGGTGGTGCTGCTCCAGCAGCTGGGGCTGCTGCACCACGCTGCTCAGTGGGTGGCTCGTAGTGCTGGGGACATTTGCGAGCATAGTTGGGACTCGGCTGTTGGTCGGTGGTGCCCAAAAGCGCATTGCTCGGATTGACCACATGATCCATCAGCTCGTAGCGTGTGGCAGTTGCCGTTGCCGTCGGTGGTGCATAGCTCAACACCTTGGCGTACTTCAAGTTCTCCTCGTAGTACCGTTGGTTGCTTCCACCTGCTGCACCACTCACACCACTGCTGCTTATTGCACTTGGACGTGTTGCTGCTGTTGTTGGTGGTGGTGCCTTGTTGTAACTGTAACGCGGCTGCTGCTGCAACATGTGGTGCGTGGGTGGTTGCGGTGGTGCTGATTGTGGCTGCTCCTCCGGCTGTGGCTGCCAGTAGCTAGTGCTACTGTACATGGCGCTGCTGTGGTGCCTTGGCACTGACGCACCACCACCTGCACCACTGGCTGGCGTCGTCTTGTACTGCCAGGTGGTGGCATGTGGCAGTGGTTCGGCGGTTGACTTTTTGCCCACAATCAGCTCGCGATTGGAGGTGTAATATTGCATATGAGGATCGACGCCTGCACCACCAGCACCACCTGTCGCAGCAACTGTCGGTGGCATTACAGATGCTGCTGCTGCACCACCGCGTGGTCCCAGCACATAAGCGGGATGCGATTGGTGGTAGCTGCTGCTGTTGGTGGTGGTGCCAGTGGTGCCAACGCTGCTGACCAACGATTGTTGGTGTTGCAGCTGGTGGTGCTGGAGGTGATGATGTTGTTGTTGTTGCTGGTGGTGCAAATGCGAATGCGTTGGCAGGTGGTGGTGCTGTTGTTGTTGCTGCGTTGGTGGTGCGCCTCCTGTGACTGTTGTTTGCTGTTGCTGTGGTGCTGCTGATGATGTTGCTGTTGGCGGTGGTGCTGGTGGTTGCTGGAGATGCTGCAGGTGGTGATGTACGGCTTGTTGTGGATGCACATGTCCATGTGGATTTTGTGGATGTTGTTGTTGTTGTTGTAGCTGTTGCAGTTGGTGGTGCGATTGTGGATGATGATGCGTTTGATATTCGTGATGTCTGTTTGGTTCCATTTTGCCTGAAAATAGAAAGCGGAAACGCAACATGATTAGAAAATAGTAGTGAATATTTATTATTTAGTGAATATTTATTGGAAGCATAAGATATATTTCGCAGTCTTAATATCTGAAATATAAAGGTATACACTGAAAAAAAGACCACTTTCTAAAATCAAGAACATTCATCTTCAATATTTTGTTCTTGAAATAAGAATATTTTAAGACCAAATTACTAAAACTAAGAATATTAATCTTGAAAATCGTAAGTTCTTAATATAAGAATAAAATTCTCAAATTTTAATATTTTGTTCTTAATATAAGACCATTTTAATCTTAAGCTCTTAATATAAGAATAAAAATCTTAGAACTTAGATCTTTTTCTCTTAAAATAAGAACAAATATCTTAAAATTGAATCATTTTTTCAGGCTTATAATTCACAACTGGTTCTGGCTTCTCAAAGATGACATTAGGCTTGGATCGCTGGTCAAGTCAGCACAACGGTACTGATGATAGAGATTGGCATCTCTTGAAACAGGTGCAAGTGTTTTGTGTCTTGTTGTTTGTGGTTTAGTGTCATATCGACATTACTAGACCTCAAGTTAACTAAAACTTACTTCATTCTTCTTAAAATGTTAAGAAGCATAATCTTTATTTAAAATTTTTTGTCTTGAGTATTGAAAACTTTTTGGTCGATAAATAAGAACATATAATCTTGAAAAAATAATAAGTCTTATTCTTTTACTGAGATATGTGTTCTTGAATGTAAGTATAAGAATTTATGATATTAAAAATGAGAACTTGGTCTTAATTGAAATGTTCTTAGAATCAAGATGTGTTTTCTTACTTCAAGATTTTCATGTTCTCGACGTATTTTTTAGACCAAAGTTCTTAGTTCTGAGACCAAAATCTTGATTTTAGATCCTTTTTTTGATCAGTGTAGATAAATAAATAAAGAAAACTAAATAAACTTTATTTCCGTTGAAATCCGTTTAAATAACAATTGGAATTTCAAATAGATTTGATGCATGAGAAAGGAGAGTTTTTAATAAATTCTGCAATCACGTTTTATTCCAGTTTCCAAGATCTTTTGGGAATTGCCCAAATCATTCAAGCCTCAAAATAAAACTAGCATAAACTCATTATAATGAATAATCTCATATTTGCGCTATTCAAAAATCTACTCGTATAAAACGAGTTTTCTAACTGTAAGCAAAAGTAAGACTATAATTAAAAACAGTTATCAGATTATCAGATTATATAACACGAATAAATAATTTGATTAACGTCGAAAGCAGATCATTTGTTAAGTATTGATTTTATTATTTTATATTTATAACTCTATTTCAAATTAAACCTAATATGGCGATTTTGTGATAAAATTAACAAAGATCAGGAAAAAAAAATGTATCTTAATTACTTTCAGCGGTTGAATATCTTTTAAATAACTTTATTTTTTATAACAATTTAAGAAAGTTGTCAACACAAGTTGAATTTCCCTGAAACTTCTAATTAAAACACATAATTGCGTCATTTACAAAGGGTTTCAATATAATATATACTTGTATGTACACGCATTGAGGAACCCCTATAAAAGGTAGCTGCCATATAATTATGATTAACAATTTTTCCATTGAAACCAGCAGAAAGTAGAAATATTTCATTTAAATGGAAATTGTCCCACGACTTGATAAGGGAATATAAGTTGTCCAAATGCTCGACTCGTGTTCGGTTTGGGATTACAAACGTTAAAAGAAGGCCAAAAGATAAGCCCAAATACGATCCACTTCAATTCTAGGGCATTACGAGTTCCATAATGCTTAAAGGGTAAAAGAAAAATGGGAACAGCGCTTCCCTCTTGTCCCCTTGAATAAGAAACTCACGTGTCGCTGATAAAACTATCAAAAATGTAAACAAAACTTGAAAAGAATACATACTCACACACACACACACGACCTAGCAATCATTTCGCAATATAAACAAAGATAAATAAATGAAAAATAGAATGAAATGAAATGTTAGTGAAAACACAAATCTAAAACTATTTCTGTTGAAATTTTCAATTTGCCATTTTGTTTATATTTATACATTTTTAATGATTTGTTATACATATATACAAAATTCTTCCCTGTGATGTGATTGTTGTTATTTGTCATTTTATTTATGCCAACTATTTTTAACATTTCGATTTGTTGTTGGTTTTTGCTTTTGTGGGCGTGCTCGACATGGTTAATTGCCATTTGTTTATGTACGCGAGTTGAAAAGTTGACGTTTCAATTTATTGTTGCAATCTATCAAAATTAGTAAATAAAAAATAAAAAACAATAATATTGTGAAGGCTTCCCGATGCTTATCTCTGTTTGATTTGTTTAATTGAACGCACTTTAATTGCATCTTTATTAATAACTATAAATTATATACCCTGTAATCATCAAGATATAAGATGGAATTTGAAAAAATAAAATTAAACAACAAAATTATGCCTGATACTGCTTCAATATTGTTAGAGATTGTTTTTGTTTGGTCTTTTAGTTTTTTATTATTTAAAAATATTGAAAAAATATAAAATAAATTTAATCATATTAATTTATTCCAATATCCCTTTTAGTTTAGATTTTATAGATGCTTTAAGTTTTTTAAAGGTGCTGGTAGAACTAAGCTGCGAGCCACTGTAGATATCGTTGCTAGCTTTTTAAAAGCTAGAAAATTATGACAAAAGTTTAATTAAGATTAAATTGCCCAAATACAATTTTTTTTTTTTTAATGGATTTTTCTAGTTTTTGATTATAATAATTATAATCTGAATATTTCTAAAAGCTAAAATTTATTGCTAAATCCATTCTTTAATATTCCAAAACTACACTTATGTATTTAATTTCATTACTTGAATATCATCTACAGGTTTTTATTATAATTGTTGAAGTGTATCTATAAATAAATCTATGCAAATTAATATTTATTAGCATTAAATTTGAGAATGCCGTTAACTAGCTAAAGAATAATATATTTTTTTATTTACTTGTTTCGTTTTTAACGATTTTTTTCTATTCATTGAGCTAAGAAAATAAAATACGTGTTTTTATGTTGTTCGTAGACATTTCAATTGACTTTTAGTGCAAACCAAAATCAATTGTATTTGATTTATAATCAAACAGAATAAGGTGAACGAAACAGCAATGAAAAGAAACTGAAGAAGAACAAGAACAAGAATAAAATTCGTTGGCCCCAAAAACAAAACTCAAAGCGCACCAGTCAAAGAAGAAGAAGACGAAACAGCAGCGGCAGCAGCAGACGCAGCAGCGGTGGCTGTGGTGGGCCGTAGATTGTAGAGGTCAAGGCTAAATATATTTATGTATGTATGTACACGTGAAGTATGAGTGTGTGTGTGTGTGTGTGATACGAATTGCCGCTAGCAAAAGTGCAAATAAATTGTGACGCATTTTTATTTTGTTATTGCAAATGATATAAAAGCATGTATAAACATATGTACAACTGTATGCATACACTATACACACGGGTAATGTGTGAAAGACGCGACGCGACGGGCAACGACGTTGTGAAGTGCAAACGAAACAAAGTGAAATGGAACGAAACGATACGAAACGAAGCCGCACAACAACAACAACAACAACAACACACACAAAGCAACGTAAGAGCACAACGAACTTTTGCGAAATGTGAAATTATAAAACAAAAGCAGCAATAACAACAACAACAACTAAAACAACTAAATTAAAATGCTAAATAAAACGCTATAAAAATATATAAAAAATAATTTAACAAGCGCCAATCATTGCCAACTAACTGTCCGTTTGTTGTCTTTGCCATTTGTTTTGTTTTCTTTTTCCTTTTGCTTTTATTTCTTTTTATAAACTTCAACTGGAATTCCAACTGGAAAACACGAAGGCCAATTGGAATCGCTGCATATGTTTTATGCAGTTGCCCCAGCCATAAAAGTAAAACCATTTGTAAATGAATAAAACAAAATTCAAATTCAATTACGTCGCACATAAAAGTGAAATTTTCCATTTAATCAAATGCACAACGCTAATGAAACTGCAATGACCTTGAGAAAATAAAAATATAAAATGTTCCCACGATAAGTTAAACAACGAACTTAGATAGTGACAAAAGATTAAAGTATTTGTTTATCGATTAATCGATGATTCTGATCACGAAATCTTCTAGTTTAGATATTTCAGCTGTCTGTATATAAAAAAGTAATTCGGATCTTTGAAATTCTTCGAATTTTCTAGAATATTTAATTAAATGTTGTTTTTAAGTAAAATTTCTCTAATTTTATTAAAGTATTATTAAAGCATTAAGAATCGTTATACCAAAACATAAATATTAAAAAACCTTAATTATCACATTCATGACCTATTCACTAGGCTTATCTTCGATTACTTATTATTTATATTCGTATAACAATATACATTTGTATTCTAGAAAGCAATACCTATATTTCTTATGAAATTTTGTTGAACTTATTATTCGTGACCAGGAAGGAAACAATCGAAGGCAATAATTCATTCAATAAATTGATGGGGAAATTAAAAGAACGAAGCACAAGAAAAGGTTATTCCTTTGTTCAAATCTGGAAATCAATGTATCTTAAAAAAACATATGGGCAGAAAGAAACGAAAAGAAATAAAATCTAAAATTTTAAGTGCTACTAATTGAATTATTGATTGCTTATTGAAAGTGAAAGTTAATTATAAATAGGCAGTACCTTATCAACACATGTGAGCCAAATGTAATACGTACTTTGAACTCATAACTGGAGCCTTACACAAGTATGGGAACAATAACAACTCATGTACAAGTGCTCTAAGACAACAATTGATAATATTATTTACTTACAATTGATAAAATAAAAAAACTGTCAAGGATAGTTCTTATCAATTTTATGTTTGATTAGTAACACTTTAATAGAATATAAACAAAAGATAAAGTATTTTGATGATTATTTTGAATGAAATTGATGGATCGCAATAAGGAAAATATTAACTGATACTACATTCATTAGTTATGCTAAATTTTTTATAATGATTGGAATGATATAAAATATAATTATAAAGATCATTTTAAAAGAAATTGTTGAGCTTGCAGTTCATTAGTTATACGTAAGTTTTTCATAATGAGTTGACATATCATAAATAACTATAGACATTATTAATTGTACCTAAAGTTATTAACGTTGGCCTAATGACTAAGCTATATATGCCCCATTACAATGGATATTTTCAATTCACATACGTTTATAGTAAAAACTTGCATGTGTATCTGTACACATGTGTAAACATACATATTTACATTTATAAATAGACCTCCAAAAGAAAATGCTTGCAAATTGTTTGATAAAAGTTTGTTTTTTAAAGCCCAAGCCAAAACAACAAGAACAACAACAACATAAAGGCAAACAGCGAACTTTTGTAATGCCGAGCAGAACAACGAAGTCGTGTAAAGTGCCGAACCAATAACGAGGAGGCTAAACGATCGGCAGCCGAAGCTACATTTGTTTTTGTTATTTATTCGCCTTTGGGGGCCAACGGCACATGAACGGAACACAACGAATCGTTAGCGCAGCCAACGTCGCGTCGACGTCAACGTCAACGTCGGCGTCGCAGCAGTAGCTGTAGAATTTATGTCGCCGCCGTCGTCGCTGAGGCGCGCAATGTTGTAATACACAAAGTTGTCGGTCGGTCGCGAGTTGGAGAGACGGAGACGTCCAGATGTGGACTGTTAATGCTCTTGCTCTCTTTCTCTCACTCAGCTTTTCTGCCTGTCTCATTAGCTTCTTAGCACTGCACTGCTCTGCATACTCTTACTTACTTGAAATTCGCATAAGCTTAAGATATTAAACTATCGATAAGAGCTGCTATCGATTGCAATTGAAGAAATGATCAATCAATCAATCGGACAAAAAAGCGTATTATAATAAAAATTGGATTAATTCTTATTATAATCGAATAAAGTAAATTATCAGTTAACGAACAATAATATCTTATCAGAAGGGCAGCTGAAAGTTAATGGAAAATGGTAATATAAATGCTTAAATAGTATGATTTGATCCGTTAAACTGGAAAGAGTATTGAGTCTGAGGTTTCTCTTTACTCGTTTTTGTTGTTTGCATAAAGCGTGTAAAGATGATGACAAAATCAAATAGCTGCAACAAAAACAACAACCAGAACGGGGCAATTTAAGATAACAATGTCAACGACTGTTGCTGTATCGCTCCCTCCCCGCATGTCCATCATTAGCGCACGACTGCGACGCCGACGCCGACGCCGACAGCGACGCAACGTGCACACACGTTTTGATTTCGTTCAATACGCAAGAATGAGCGATAGAGTGAGAGAGGGAGAGAAAGAGAGAGAGAGCGCGATCAACAATACGAATAGCAAAAAAATTTGTCGTTTGTTTTTGTTGTTGTTAATTTTTTTTTTTTCAATTTATTACTTTTGTAGTTGTTTTTGGCTTTTCATGCAAACTTTTCTGGCATTTTGCTTTAAAGTAATTTGTCATAAAATGATTTAATTGCTCAAATTGTGAGTTGTGAAATTGTGTAGAAAGGGATGACAAGCGAAAGATACAAAGCTAATGCGGAATGCGCCAAAAGAGATATGACAACAAAAGATGTCCAAACAAAATTGCGAAACTAATCAATAAAAATAAAAAAAAAGGCAAACTGATTATGAGATATGCATAAAGAATAGCTTACAAATCGAAAAAAGAAAGATAAAGTGAAGGTAATTGAAGAAGACGAAGAATAAACATTTTGAACAAAAGAAGAGAAAGTAAAAGAACGGTAGTTTTAGTGTTGCTTTCTTTAAAAATTCAAAAAACAAAATAAGACACTAACAGAATCTTGAGATGTTAAGATAAGTGTAAGATTTAAGTACGATATTACTTCTGAACTGACATCAAAAGAATTTTAAATAAATTATATTATATTATATTAAAAGTGAATAAATCATTTTATTTTTATTTGTTTATTTTATTTAATTTTACAATTAATTAAGACAGCTTAAAAACCAAGAAATTAATTAAATCGTAAGTCAAATATAATAAATGAAAGTATTATTGTCCCATTTCTACAATGTAACCTATTAATTAAACCATGAAATATTAAATAATATTGTTGTAAACACAACATTTTCGCGCATTGTCTCGCTTGATATTTCACACTTCCCCTCCCACAACACAGAATGTTATTATATTAACATAGTGTAATTATATCCAAAGTCCGTAACAACAAATTTGTTACAACATTTAGCAACAACACAATAAATGTGACACAAATTCCATTTGCATTAACCATTCACTCAATTTTTCCACATTATTATTTTTAAGTATATTTCCCGTATTTTCTTTTGCCCTGTTATTATTAACGTGCTCATTTTCCGTTCTACTTTAAACGACAACAACGACAACTAATCATGGAAAATTATAAAAACTGTTGATACACATTCTATAGAAATGAAGAAACTAAATGATCTGATGAGAATTTATTCTTGTGGAACGCGTTACAGGCTCAGAGAATGAACAGAGACAAACATAGAGAATTATAATATTGTGGGCGTTACTTGGGCAAATTACTCGTACAATAGAAACTTTTTAGATTGGAAATAAGATACATATTTCAGGCGGTAAGAGATTTGAAGGCGAAGAAATGAAAAGAAAGCTTAGACTAGATAATATAAAGTATAAAAAAATTAAGTATCGTGTAAAAGCTTAAATAATATTGGCCAAACGCGGGGAATTGGGCTACCGATTTATTTAATAAAGTTTTGGTTTTCTTTGAAGTTTCACTTATATAATTATTTAATTGAGCCAAAAAGCACATTCATGCCAAGGGTTCATTGCCATTTTTGGCAGCACAACATGCGATCTGAAAGTTGAGCTTTATTTCATTTTCAGAGTTCTTTTCCCTCTTCCACCCGCAGCTGTAGGTATAGACAACAGGTGTTTAAATTTTGTCTGCAATTTGATGACAAATTTAAATGGTTTTATTTCGTTTTCATTTTGTTTTTGAATTGAATTTCATTACTTCAAACTCGACGAATGATTCATTGAGAATGTTTATAAATATTATAATATATTCGCGTCAAATTGAAAGCCAAAGTTCTTTTTTGTCAAGTCAGCTACAGAGTTGAAAATTTAAGGGTGTACTAACTACACACACTGTGTGTGTGTGTGTGTAATACTCTAAAAATAAACGTTGGTAAATAAAATATGTGTAGGTAAAAAGTAAATTTGAAATGATTGTTGTGTTGTTGTTCGTGTGGAAACCTTTTTATTGTGAACTGCCAACGACAGTTGCCAACGAGGTAGCAAAATTACCATGTTAAAATAGGCAAAGATATTTCTAATAGGGAATGTTGTTAACCTATTACTGAAGGTCAGAAGGTTATTAGATATTGTAATAATATTTTAACAAATTCAAGTAATTATTAACTCTGCTATCAAATAGAGGAACAATTCTTTTGTTGTGTTATAAACAAGCAAATGTTACCTTCAAATGTTTCTAAAAACTTAAACATTTTCAATTGAGGAACTTTCTACATAATTATTGAATATTTACAAAGTGTTTAAATTCAAATTGATTATATATTACATTAACTTTTTGATTGTTTGTTTTCCTTTATTGCAATTTCATTATAATAAGCATATTAAAAGTTATAGTTAAGTAAAATTTATTAGTGTCAAATTTAAGCTACGTTTCCTAATAAGGCATACGATCTTTATACTCAAAAAGTCAGCTATCCATAGTTTAATAACTAGTTTTGTTTCAATTTTCATAAAAACACAAATTAATGTATAACTTTTGACCCAAAATTGAAAAACCTCAAAAGTATCTGCAAAGCAAGATAGCTCAAGCGAAAGATTAAACAATCACATTTAAATTGATTGAAAATTAAGCTTTAATACTATAAAATTAAATGAAATTCGTGCTTGAAAGTCAGCAAAGAAAAAAAAAACGCTTGCCAGAGCTAAGGCAGCATGACAACCCTTTTTATTATTTATTAAAGCAGTTGATTGTGGTCTCTCAACAGGTATTTCCACCCTAAATTGCACTATAAATGAACTTAACCTGCATATACATACATACATGTCTTGTGCATGTATCTGTGTGCTTGTGTATAAACGTTAAAGTTTGTTGCCAACTCATGATATAGGCAAACAGTTCTTCAGTTCTATTTTGTTTCGAAATAAACCGGTTGCCGGAACGTTGCTGTTGCTTTAGAGCGCTTTAACAAGGCAACAACAACAACAACAATGCTAAAGAAACCGTTTAAGCGCACACAATAGCTATACAGATACAGCTACAGCTATAGATACACATATAGATGCAGATACAGATACAGCTACAGCTACAGATACAGATACATGTGTATAAGTATAACTAAAAAAAAAAAGAAAACCTCACTAATTATCAACCTCAACGAATCGCGCACAGCTGTACAACAAATCTAAAACAATTCTCCATTCTGAGTTCTCACTTCTCACTTTTGTGGACAGCAAACAAACAACAAATCAAACACACACACACAGCACACACACACACACACACACACATTACTTGGGCAAACACTGTCAGCAGTTTCTGTTATTGTTTTTTGTTATCAGCTCTTTAAAGTGTTGGCTGATTTCAAATTACAGATTAAAAAAAATTAACTACAACTAATGTGGCATTTGCTATTTGCCTCTCTATTTACAATTTTCCCTCTCTTTTACTCACTGTTTGCATTGAGTAATTTTTGAATAGTGAATAAAAGTAACAAAAAAAAAAGCAAATGTGATAAGCAATTGGAAACTAAAACGTGACTTTGATGCTTCAGAATAAAAAAATAAATAACAAAAATTTAATAGATATCGAGGTGAAATTCTTGCTTAATTAGGCATGCAATTTTTAGCGGTTGCTTCGGTAGCGTTTAACAATAAACAAGATTACTTTTATAGATACAGCATTAAATATATGTACTTTTATTATCTTTACTATATTTGTGTTTTAATTGTTTAAAACCCTAAATAAATCAAATTAACTAAGCAGTAGTTTCAACAATTCCTGGTTACAATAGATTTTAAATCTCTTAACCTATATTCTAAAACTTCTTTTACAAATTACGATAACTTAAAGTAAAACAAGATTACTTTTACAGATACAGCATAAAAAAGATGTGCTTTTAATATCTTTACTATATTTGTGTTTTAATTGTTTAAAACCCTAAATAAATCAAATTAACTAAGCAGTAGTTTCAACAATTAGTTCCTTGGTTCCTGGTTACAATAGATTTTAAATCTCTAAAGGCCGTTTTTTCAATGTACATATAAGTTTTATTCAACAAATAATTTAAAATTTGACATTAATTTCTATACATTTTACGTCAAATTTTCTTTTCAATAGTTATCAAACACCTTATTTAGACATTGAAAAAACGGGTCTAAATTTATTTCTGACAGTTTGGACTATATTCTAAAACTTCTTTTACAAATTACGATAACTTAAAGTCAAACAAGATTACTTTTATAGATACAGCATAGATGTACTTTTATTATCTTTACTATATTTGTGTTCTAATAGTATAAATATCAAATCAATATCAAATTATCTAAGCAGTAGTTTCAACAACTCCTGGTTATAATAGCTTTTAAGCCTCTAAATTTATCTCTCACAGTTTGGACTGTATTCTAAGACTTCTTTTGCAAATTACTATAACTTAAAGTCAAACAAGATTAGTTTTATAGATACAGCATAAAAGAGATGAACTTTCATTATCTTTACTATATTTGTGTTATAATAGTTTAAATATCAACTTATCTAAGCAGTAGTTTCAACAATTGGTTCCTTAGTTCCTGGTTATAATAGATTTTAAATGTCTAAATTTCTTTCTCACAGTTTAAACTATATTCTGCAACTTCTTTCACAAATTACGATAATTTGAAGTCCAACTGTAAGTCAAACCCAATTGGAAACCACTTAAAAATGATCAAAATGAATTGATTAACGATATTTATCTGCTCAACTTTAGTGATTTAAGAGCTCAGCCCATTAAAATCGACTGAAAATTGGAAAACAACAAAGCGTAAAGGTGTTTATGTTGTTGCTATACATAAAAAGTGAGAAACTTCACTAGAAAACCAGAAACAAAGCCCAAAGTTGTGTGCAGATGCTGAGGATTTTTATTGGACATGAATCATAAAAGGTGAATCAGTTAAAGTTGGAAAAAAAAAGGAAGGAAAATGAAATAAATACAGACTTTTATGGGAAGCTAATTGGAGTCCTTGTTGATTCTCGGAAACCAATATCATGTTACTTGTAAGGTATTTAAATAAACTTTTAGAATTTAATTCTATTAAAAAGGAAAACATAAAGTTTGAAATTTTTATCATATTACTTAATTTTATTATTTAATTTATATTTGCATTTGGTTCTTAGAGCATGTTGCAAATAAGAAATATTGGAATTCACTAAAATAAATCAAGGAATATGTGAATTAATTATTTTGTCAACCCAATTTCTTACATTACTTTAAGGCCCTATTCTCTTTCAGCAAAAAATTTTTTTCGACTTTTTTTTTTTGCATTTATTTATAGCTTGGGTAGTTGTGAATATGCCCCTAAAAGGATTTTTAGAAATTCGAAATACTTAAGGAGATATGGCCGTTTTTATCCAGCAATGTTAATGTTAATGCATGTGAAGTCAAAACTTTAAACGCGTTTATCTCGAAACCACGTTTTTCGAGCTGGCGGCCACGATTCCGCCAGTTCTACTGAACCGATTTGGATGAAACAAAGTTTAATCGACGTAGAATTGTCACCATTCTGGCCCGTAGCAAAATAAAAATTTTGCGATTTTTTTTACTATTTTTTTTTTACACTAAACTACAAAAAAATGGGTCCAAATTCGATTTTTCAATTTCAAGTGCCGCCATTTTGACAAAAAAAATCGCAAAATTTTTATTTTGCTACGGGCCAGAATTACATCTATGCTGATCATAACCCTATATTTTTTTTTTTTTCAGACGCTCCGGAGACCCGGAATCGTGGCCGCCATGACGACACCTTTTTTTTGCACCACCAACTTTGAAGTCTCATTACTTTTTGAACACCCCTCGTGTCGAGGCAAAAAAAATTTTTTTATTTTCTTTCATTAATTACTAATTCAATAAAAGCAACAAAATTCAAATATCTTATTGCGTTTTCAAATGCGAATTTTTTCAAAAAAGGTCCAAAAACAGCAATCTGAAGGAGAATAGGGCCTTAAACTTTTATCGTGTCCAACTTTCACGGTTACATTTTGTTTTTGTATTCTCAAAATGTACCGAAATGTTGCAGCAACATGTGCTCGAGACATTGTTACAGTTGTTAAAGTCTGATTTAAAACCGAAATGAAAAGCAGCCAAAAAAAATATTAAGCTCAAATAACGGTAAATAAAGCCACCTGTGGCCATATACAGAATACGCATACACACACACATACACACAAAGATACAAACTTGCGCTCATTCCATTTCGTTTCTCTCTCTGTCTCTCTTTTATATCTCTTGCTTTTTGAGTCGACAATAGGCAAACAGCTTTAATTAAAGCGCGCCCTCATTAGATTTGCACAAAACATTTTTATGTTTGCATAATTTAAAGTGAAACGTGTTCAAAATTCATTTAAAAGCAAATTAAAAGCACATGGAGTAAAGAAGAAGCAAACAAAAAAAAATAAAATGCATAACACAAAAACTCACCTCCAATAATTTAAATTAAAAAAAAAACGCAGCGCGCGCTTTGGGGAGAGCCCTTGAAATTATGTATGTTCAATTATTGTGCCGGACTTTGCTGCCTGTTGTTCACTACTGCTGCGCTGCCTCTGCTTCTGCTCTGCTGCTGCAGTCGCGTGTGTGCGTGTGACGTTGACACCCACGCGTGTTGCCTTTTGTTGCGCTCTTTGAAGCTTTTTTCGACAAGACTTTTACTGTTATTTCACGTTGCGTTCACGTTTTGTGTAACTGCTTTGCCGGGCTCTGTTTCTGCTTCTGCCGCTGCTGTTGTAATTCCTTTTAGCATTGCTTTTCACTTTACTTTTTTTTTCTCACACAGTTTGCAGAGACGGACCACAAATACACAGAGAGGCAAACACACACACACACGCCGATGATACACGTAAAAATTTCTCGCGCAGCAACTTTTTAGTTGTTGCTTCTCTTATTGTTGTTGTTGTTTCTTTCTACATTGAATATATGTATATACATGTACATATGTATATGATTGTAAGTATGTATATAAAAACCAGTATTTGCCTTCTTCTTTCACTTATTTCAAGAAATTGTTGAATAACGGTTTTGAATTGGTATTGCGTGCTTTTCTCGTTGTTGTTGTTGTTGTTTTATTAAATTTCACTTTGCTTTCTCGTGCTGCTTTGTTAGTTGTTGTTGTCTTTGCTGTTGCTGCACACATAGTTGTTGTTACACTCGCACACACACACGCACTGTGCAAAATACAGGCTATGTTTTAGTATTTCTTTTCTTTTTTTTTGTGAAATTTTAGCCCTGATAAACCTGTCCTGCAACGTCGTCGTCGACGTCGCCGTGCGGCGTCTGCGACTGTGAATGCTTCTTCTTGCACATTTGCTTCACTTATGCACAGCTATTAAGAAGAATATAGAGAAAGAGGGGGGGAATATGAAACACTTTGTATTTATTGAAATTTATTTATTTTGCACAAAAATTCAGTTTGCATTTTATATTTATAAAAGCAGGCAACAAGAGCCAGCCAGCCAGCCAGCCAACAACAAAAACAACATCATCATAATCATCATCAGCTGCAGGCGTGTGTATAGTATAATTAACGACGACGCAAATATTCCAAAAAGTATGTTGTTTTGCTGTTGTTGTTTTAAGCACAACGTTCATTGCCACTCACATACACATTTACATTCACAAACACATTTGTATATAAATTTAACGTTAACGAGCACACACACACACACAGACAATGAGACAGCAAACACACACAGACACGGTGGCAACGCTGCTGTTGCTGCTGCTCTTCAGGCCGTTATGTAGGGGACGTCGACTTCGCTGTCGCCTTCGCCGTCTAGAAGGTGGTGGTGGGGGGCAACGACGTTTCGTTTCAAGGGAACTTCATTTCTATACTTTAAGCGCCCCCGCAGCAGCGTCTTGCAAACGAAACAAAGAAAATTTCACTTGTCTCGCGCCACAATAACAATATTATACATATATGTACACAGCACACACACACACACACATTGGCACACGCTGCGCTTTTGAATGTCAAAATTCAAATTTTTTAAAAGACATTTGATTTAAATCATTTACACGAACAAACTCGCACACATACACAAACCATACAAGCACAAATAGACTGACACAATTACAAAATTGTCGGCCGCTGAGTTTTCTACTTTTTTGAGACTTCTTTTTTTTTGTATGCTACACACACACACATTCGCATACACAGAAACATTATTATTATAATACACTTCACTACACACTACGCCTAGTTGTTGTTGTTGCTGCTGCTTGCTTTTGCTGTTTCTTGTTGTTGTTGGCCTACTTTGTGTGTGGGGAATTTTGTTGTTGTAGCTTTAGTTGTTGTTGTTGTTGTTGCTCAGCTTCTCCTTTTGCAGCAAAGAGACGCAGAGAAGAGACTGAGACTGCTTCTGCTGGCTGCTACGTCGTTGTTGAAAAATTTCACACGCGCCGTTTTTTGTGTCTTTTTACGTAAAAAAAGAAACTTTTTACGAAATTGCCATTGAATTTCGATTGCACTTGCACTTAAATTTGTTACTAATTATTTATGTATATTTGTTGCATTATATTATGTGTATGTATATATAATCGTTTTCACTATATATATTATGTATATATTTCATTTTGTTATAAAAAGAAATCACTACTACTTCAAAATACGAGAGAGACGAAGACGAACGAACGTATGAAGAAGAATGACTGAGAAAAGTGACTACAAAAATACGCCGAGCTGCCAACTGTCGCGTTTAAATACGTGCTGCCATCGCAAGTAAATACAATGAACTAAAAATTACCAAAAGAAAATAATATCGAAATCGCTAACTGACAACACAGTCTATCGATAGTCGTTAACATTTTGTTAACAGAAAATTGTTAAATGCATTTGTCGCACGGTTGTCTGATTGGGCCAAAAAAAACAAGAAATAAAGCCAAATTCACTAAAAAAGAGCCAATTGTGGCAGCCGTGTTTCGGGAATATCCATATCAGTGTTGCCAGGTGTTGAGCTCTCGCATGAGTTAGATTCTGTGTAAAAAAAAGCTAAAATAAGCTAAAAATTAATAAAATATATGCTAAAAGACAAGCTATATCCAAATACAAAAAAACATACAAAATCATAAGGTTTTTATTTAAATTAAATTAGTTAACAAATCATCGATTTCATAATTTTCTTCCTCACTTGAGTATTTATTGGTTTATTTGAAAAGGACTAACATATTTTAAAAGAAATATAATTAAAACATAAGCAATTATGGTTAAAAAAAAACAACAAACCTTAGCATAATATTGTATTTAACATTTTTTAGTGCATTTTGTAGCGCAATATTGTTTTAACAATATTAATCTGACTGAAAACGCGTTCCACTTTCGCATTTGACCACAGCAATGAGAGCATTTGAATACAAATAAAGCAATAACTCAAATAGATTATATGGTGCTACAGCCAAAAAACTTCTGGGATGCGACATAGCGTAGGTTGTAGACATATGTAGTTGAATGTAACATTGTGGCATACTAGAATTTTTCGTTGCACATCGAAATTTTAAATTACGGTAAAAAAAAAACGTTTTTTTCGACGTTGATGAAGTTAAAAAATCCTATGTCCTAACATCCTACAATAAATTGCAATGCGTCGTTGGAAAGTGAAAAGTAACACCTTTTTTATTGAGGGAGCTACATGTAAAAATATATGAATTTTTTCAGTTTTTTGCGGCTTTACCGTACTTTGAACTTTTTGCGTGTGGTAAAAAATAATTAATTTTACGTCTTCTGCTTTTTAGTTTATTAAAATCGAGTGATATTTAACTGAGCTATTCAATTTTTTTTAGAAAAAGAGTCATGAAAAAATACTCCCTTGCTAACTACGCAACTACAAATGGAATATGAGGGCATGGGGAAATGTCGCAATAATGGCGCAAATATCAACATTTTGAGCAATTCTGTTTCAGAAAATCTACTACAGCTTTGCCAATTATTGTCCGATTTTAGAAAATAGACACACGTTTTACTATAAAAACGGTTTTTTTACGGCAATTTAAAATTTCGATGTGCACTAAAAAATTCTATTATGCTAAAAAAATGTATTTATCTATACCCACAACCTACGCTATGTCCCATCCCAGAAGTTTTATTTTGATTCATTTTTGTAGCGCCTTGTAATTATTCCCTGCGTCTTTAAGGGCGAGCACCTCTGTCCAAAATTTGACAGTGATTTCAAATCATCAATAAAATCATCGCGAAACATTTTAAGCTTAAAAAATATTTATTTATTGCTAGAATGTTAAAATATGCTAGATTTATGGCTATAAGCTATATGCAAATTTTATAAGCTATTCCATATTCAAATATGCTAGATCTAGCCTGAAATAAGCTCATCTGGCAACACTGATCCACACTGATTCTAGAGTATTTTATCGCTTTCAATATGTGGTCTCACTGAATAGTATATATACGCCGTCGCCGCCTATAAAAGCAATGAGCACTGCGATTTACGTGTTTTAGTTAGCAAAATTAGCCGCATAAACAGCGACAACGCATTAAGCATTCAAGTGCAAAAGCATTCGTTAAAAATTCTGGTTATCACAAACAGCAACAAATAAGGCAATAAAAATGGCTGCACGCGATGCCGCATCGAATCAACTGAACGACTATAAGAATACCTTAAAGGTGAGTTGTCGAATTAAAACGGGACTAAATGTACATAAATTGTTCAAATAATAAAGACGCAAAAACGACAAAAGCAAGTAAATTTATAATTCAATAACAAATTTTATTTATTCAAATGTGAAAACAATATTAAAACTGGAATAAGCCAAAAAAAAAAAAGCCGCTTGCAATTTTGCAGCGCAGTCGGCGCAACGCCGGATAAAAGGGAGAAGAAGAACAGTGGCAGAGACAAAGTTCAAAGTAGATTACATACATTGTTGCTGTTTTGTGTTGAGTAAGGCACAGTGTTGCTGTCTCTGTCTTCCTCGCATTTCCTTTCGCAGACGCTTGACACGCATTTAATCTTTCACTTTCCGCCCTCTGTTGGTTTAAATCCAAACTTAATCTTATCATTTGATTTGATAAAGCATATCAAGATGGGTCTATAAATGAATTAATCAAATGCAAAGGGTTGAATTATATAAAATACGTATGTACATATATATTTGTTCATGTATATCCTCTTGGCACTTGCATGCTAAATAGTACAGAGTACAGTATTTATTTGTCTTAATGTCTTATGTCTTATGTCTAATGTTTAGAGGGAAATTCAATTAGGTCTGGAGCCAAGATGTTTTGTCTAATTTTAAGAACGTACTAGTATATGTTCAACTCAGGATAAGCCCATATGTTTTTTAACAAACAAATTTTATTGAATCAAAAGAGAGAAATTCGCGGAATTCTTTAATATATGTATTTCGTATGTGTATTACTCATAAAAAAAGATATACTATGTGCATAGTGAAGTCATTTTTTTTGGCAAAGATATAATTCAAACATTTTAGTTTGCAAATAAGACTTTTTCTTGGAATTGACTGTTTTGACCACTTAAAAATTCTCATATTTTGTTTTGCGAATTTTTTTGGAATTTTTTTCAAAATGAATTATAGTTGTCTATGAAACAAATTTCAATTAATTTTTCTTTTAAATTACTTGATATAATACTGTATGTGTATTTTATTTATTGGCAAAAATAGTTACTTGACCAACTGTATAAAATTTGTATCTCTTTATCTTTTTTTATCCATATATCCTGTTTTATTTGCATATCTCACTTTGTTGGCATTTAATCAATTGATAAGCGAAATTAATTTGACAAGTGCATTTGGTGAAACTAAACTTGCCCCCATTTGTGGCAGCTGTGGCTTAATACATCAATTTAAATATTCAATTTAATTGAAAGCTCTTATCTTGTCTGTTTTTGATCCATATGAAAGTGCTTTTAAAAAAAAAACTATCTATTATTCATATAAAAAAGGAACAATTTAATTGAAACCTTGAAGCTGAAAAGCCTTGAAAAAAAATGCACTTAGAAAATCAATAATAGAAACGATTTCCAGTTGAATTCACACGCAAAGCATTTAAAAAATTACTCAATTCATAATTATTATTGTTTAAATTATTGCAAACTTACAACAATAGTAAACAAAGACGTGCCAAAGTCTGTTTAGTTTTCAATGCATTTGTTTACTTGTGTTTTTTGCTATTGAAGCTTGATGTCAATGCACCTTGGTGTTGCATAAACTGGTTGCAAGTTGCAAGTGGCAGCAATAAATGCCGTTGAACTCGCCACGCATGCGCCCAAAACGAGTTCAATAAGTGTTAGAAGAAAAAAAGAGGGCCTAAAGCGGCGAGTAGTTAACTTGACTTGTTAACTTATTGTGTCTGCGTGGCACGATCAGTTTAAATGTGGATGCACACTATTAATTTGGTTATGCAATGTTGTGTTGTTGGCACTCGCCTGCTAACTTAGTAAATAGTATGTAGTATTGTGTATGTGAGAATATGTTTCGAAAATTCGCAATGGAAGTGACCCAGAAAAAGTGTTCGTGTTGTTCCGTTGCATGACCTTCTATAGAAAACTAGAAACTCACTCAACTCATACAAAAATTGCATTTTGTCAGGCATTAAATGTGGTTTCGCCTTTTGTTTTTAGACCCCGATACGGATGCGATAGTTTAGCCCCAGTTCTTTGTGCATCGGAATGCCCGAATTAAGAAATATTTACATACTATATCTAGTTTTTACTATGCACAAGCTATTTTGCATTGTTTGTACAAGTTTTTAGATTGAAATGTTTAAGATTGCAACTCAGTTGCAGCTAAATTACAACATTTAAAGCCATAAGAGGGGATTCCCCTTTTAGATCTGACAGATTTACCAAGAAAAATCGCAAAAATTTTAAAAATTGCAATTATAAACTACTTTAACGAACTGAAAATTTAATTTTTCGAATTTTAAGCTAAGATCACTTGTTATTCCATTAAAAGCTTTATTTAGTTGCATTAAACCATTTTTTCTGTTATATATTTCTTAAAAGACCTTTAAAAACTATATAATGCAGCTAAAATTTGTATCTTTACTTCAAAAATTGCTTAATTTTGTAGCTTGATAAGACTTTATTTACATTTTAAAAAATGTGCTCAAAAGATTCAATCAGTTTTTGTCGGCTTTTCGTTATAAAACTTTAAAAACTGCAAAAGATTTCAATAAAATAATTTTGATATTTATTTTTAATAGTTTTCAGTTAAGTTTTATAGAATATTTCATAAACTAATTACAATGTTGTAAGCTTTCACTTTCAAGTAACCGTCTATTGATTTTTCGCTCTATCAGATACAAACTTGTTGTATTTATCGGTGACACACAATCTGTAAGCTTCATTAACCTGCTACCTCAACAAAAACAATTCGCAATTAGGAATTTTACTTTGTAGTTTCATTTGGTTGTTTCGCTATTTTCTTGTATTTGCATTCAGGTTCTATCGTTCTATAGAGGTCTTATCAGTGTGCTCTTTATACTAAGGTGTATATATAGAGGAATATATGTACCAGCTGTTTGTTTCTTATTATCTATCCAATTCTGAAGTGGCCCCACATACAATGTTAATGTTTCAAAGTGCAAACAATTCTGATTGCAAGTCCGCAAAGAATAATAATGAATAAACAACAGATATATACCTACTTAGTAGACACACAATGTAGCTAAATTGAAAACTTGTGCAAGCTTCAATAAACGTCAACTTTGGGAGCAACTGAATTTATTTCGCTATATTAATATGCCAGAGTCATCATCAAGCTGTTTATATATAATTATAATTGAGTGTATATAGGTAGTACTTTCAGTGACAATTGACTGACTTTTGCATTGTTAGTCAGTTGTGTATCTTACAGATTGTTTACAAAAGTATTTTCGCATTCTGAATTGATGATAAGCTGCTCTCTGGGGAGCGGCAACAACTGCACCCAGGTTCGAAATCATAAAATCTATAGCACTTGTGATGAAATTAGAAGATTACTTTGTAGTTTCCACTATAAATTATACTATATATATTATATACACACATCTCTCCATGCAATGTCCATCCTCAATGGTGTGTGATAAGCTTGAACAAAACTAAAAGCAAACCAATCTTTATGTTTATATTATTTCACTTGCACTGAAAACAGTTTCTCTGATTAGATTAGATTATTCCATTTCAGCTAATACTTTGTACTCGATTATATAACAGAACAAACTGCAGCAGCTACAGATCTTTTTGAGCTTTTTAATGCCAGGAAACCTTAAAATGTGGCTTTAATCTAAATGACTGGATTCTTTCACAAATAACTCAAGTAGTTTTTAGGGCATATCACTTTTTGGTTTGACATTGCTAAAGTCAAAATGTGGAATCTTAATTTTGGGAAATTAAAGTACGATAACGCTTTTTCAGCAAGTACTATTGGAATATTCCGCTTTGTTTGACATTGCTAAAGTCAAAACTTAATAAAAAGTGGCGTCGTAATTTGGCAAATTAAAGTACGATAATGCTTTTAAGCTGACATTAAGTTTGTTTAATAAAATGATTTATTTTTAGAATTTAATTAAATTTACTTTTGGGAAATTAAAGTACGATAAATCTTTTAAATGGACACTAAGATATTTGCGAAAATTGCTGAGTTATTTTTAAAATTTAATCTAATTTAATTTTGTCGGTATCATAATTTAAGGTATTTAGCTTGAAAATGATTTTTTTTTATCAAGATTTTATTTTTTCTTTGTTATTTTTTATGAAAGTTTTAATTTTGAAATCAAATCCGGCTTTCACTTCCGCTAGATTTTGCGGATTGAATTGGGAAGGGATAAATCGATGAGTTTGGCATGCTTGGTAAAAAATCAAGGTGAAAACAAAATATTTATAAAATACTCCAATGTCTTAGGAATAATGTTGCATCATCAGATACATAAATAATAATTTATTGGGTTTTTAAATTATTTTTAAAACATCACACCCCAAAATCGATCAGACTCGAACCTAAAGTGTTTGATTGATTTGCTCGCCCTGTTCTAAATAATTTTAGATTCAAACATTGTGTGCACCTAAATACTGTGTGGTCCGGTGGCTCAGTTGTTAGAGTCGCCGTCCTATCACATGAATTAGAGCTTCCAGTTTGTAAAAAACTGGGGTTCGATTCCCACACAATGCTAAGTTCAAAAATGAACCGTCATAAATGTAAAAATAAATCTGCTAATGTCATAAAAGCCACATAATTTAATGATTGTCCCTATAGGGACACAAAGAGAGAAAAAAAGCTAAATATTAAAATCAGATTTACATTTTGACTTTGTGTTGTGGTAATTTGTTTTGCTTGGATCGTAAATTAAATGCCAGTTTACAAAGTTGTTTCCCCGTTGACAACATGCAACTGTACTAATTAAAAAGATATATACGAGTATTCACATCAAATTGAGTATGTTAATAATGCCTTTCTTTTCTATTTTCAGGAGTCTCCGGGTACTATTACAACTGGCGCTGGTGCACCAATTGGCATCAAGGATGCCACTCAAACGGTTGGACCACGTGGCCCTGTACTCTTGCAGGATGTCAACTTCTTGGATGAGATGGCCCACTTTGATCGGGAGCGTATTCCGGAGCGTGTGGTGCACGCCAAGGGAGCTGGTGCCTTTGGTTACTTTGAGGTGACCCATGATATTACCCAATATTGTGCGGCCAAGATCTTTGAGAAGGTCAAGAAGCGCACTCCATTGGCCGTACGCTTCTCCACGGTGGGTGGTGAGAGCGGATCCGCTGATACCGCACGTGATCCACGTGGATTTGCTGTCAAGTTCTATACGGATGATGGCGTTTGGGATTTGGTTGGCAACAACACGCCAATTTTCTTCATTCGCGATCCCATACTGTTCCCAAGCTTCATTCACACCCAGAAGCGTAATCCACAAACGCATTTGAAGGATGCGGACATGTTCTGGGATTTCCTGACGCTGCGTCCCGAGTCCACGCATCAGGTGTCGTTCTTGTTCAGCGACCGTGGCACTCCCGATGGCTATGCGCACATGAATGGATATGGCTCGCACACCTTTAAGCTGGTCAATGCCAAGGGCGAGCCCATCTATGCCAAGTTCCACTTTAAGACGGATCAGGGCATCAAGAATTTGGATGTGAAGACCGCTGCCGATCTGGCTTCATCGGATCCAGATTATAGCATTCGCGATTTGTACAATCGCATCAAGAACTGCAAATTCCCCAGCTGGTCGGTGTACATTCAGGTCATGACCTTCGAGGAGGCCAAGAAGTTCAAGTTCAATCCGTTCGATGTGACCAAGGTCTGGTCCCACAAGGAATATCCCTTGATTCCCGTTGGCAAAATGGTGCTCGATCGCAATCCCAAGAATTACTTTGCCGAGGTCGAACAGATCGCGTTCAGTCCGGCCCATTTGGTGCCCGGCATTGAGCCATCCCCGGACAAGATGTTGCAGGGTCGTCTATTCTCCTACTCGGACACGCATCGTCATCGTTTGGGACCCAATTATCTGCAGATTCCAGTCAATTGCCCGTACCGTGTTAAGGTCAGCAATTTCCAACGCGATGGCCTCATGAATGTCACCGACAATCAGGATGGTGCACCCAACTATTTCCCCAACTCGTTCAGTGGCCCCCAGGAGGATCCACGTGCCCGTGCTCTCTCCACCTGTTGCCCCGTGACTGGCGATGTCTATCGCTATAGCAGCGGCGATACGGAGGATAATTATGCCCAGGTCACCGATTTCTGGGTGCATGTGCTCGACAATTGCGCCAAGAAGCGTCTCGTCCAGAACATTGCCGATAATTTGAGCAATGCCAGTCAATTCTTGCAGGAGCGTGCCGTGAAGAACTTCACCCAGGTTCATGCCGATTTTGGACGCATGCTTACCGAAGCACTTAACCTGATCAAATCATCAAAGTTCTAATTACCAATTTACACCCAGTGGGTTTCGCTTAATTCAATTTTGAGAGTACATTCTTATTGCACATTATTTCCATCTACCACTGAACCTCTTATTTTTGGTTGCGGGCAATATTTTTGTGGTACTTTAATGCTCTTTTCCCCATGCGTGTGCCTTATTTTGAAATGCTAAATTGTAGCTGTATTAAAAATACACACATATGTATATGTTAACGATTTGTAATAAATCTTTATCTTTTGATATAAAACAAATAAATCTTTAAATATTCTAACGGCAGAGAGCTGACAAGCACGGTTGCCACTTAAAATATCCCCTTTTCCAGGATATAAGGAAGTCTATTATTACTCTGCAACATGATAATTATTTTATTAATGCATATGATTTTCAATTTGATTTAATTTTAGCGTGAAACGGTAAAAACGGTGGCAACCATCAGGTTCCACGGATAACTCAATTTCTAATTTAAATCAATTTAAAAACAGTGAGTTAAATTAGGAACTTGCTTTATATTGAAGCTAAAATTTTGAAATTTGTTGAATTTTTCTTTTAGAATTTATTTTTAGAATTTCTTAATAAACTTCACGCAAAGAGTCTCATGCACAAAACTAATTTTCAAATAAGCTTCATTATTTTAGAAAATTTTTGAATTTTGTTGGTTTTTTTTTAATTTTTGAGTACAAATTTTTAATTAATTCTTAAAAATTATTAAATTTCTTTAGAGAAATGACATGGGACCAATTTAATATCGATATATTCTTTTTAAAAATTTCAACGGCAGAGAGCTGGCAAACTATCGATTTGCATTAGCTATCGCAGTGAAGCTTTTTCAACACTAGCTGAAAATTTGTATCGATACCTCACAGTGAATGGTATTTAAATACTACGGCTATCGATGCAACAGCTGGTGGCGCTGCCAGATTTTTAAATTTGAATCCAACGGCCAACGTATTTAAATTTGAACTTATGCCTTAAATTTCAAATATACTTTAATTCTCATAACTTGAATGAAAAACTATGATTTCGATCAAAATTTAGTTTAAATACGGAGTCAAATAAAAAACTCTTCAGCTTTTTTTTATATTTTGAGCTTTTATTTGATGTTTACAGCTAAATAAAACATAAATTGTTTGCAAATTTACACATTATCATTTAAACTTAAGACTAATGCTATTTGTGTGCTCATATCGGTACGCATTCAAATATTGAGTAATTTTTTCATTTGATTTTTACAAGTTTCCGTTAACATTTAACAAATTGCAAAATAAAAATAAATTTTAAGAAATAAAGAATAGAAAAACAAGCACATTCTGTCAGTCTAGTTGATGTAAAAAAAAGAAAAAGAGTATAGAAAATACATTTCAATGCCTGTTTTAAACATTAAATATATAAGATTTGATTATAATGCTAAATGCAACAATTAAGTAACATTACAAATATGTGTTTAAATTGAGTTTTCAAAATGGTTTCTATGTAAATTTAAAGGCTGTTAGTAAATGCGTTAGGCTGCTAAACGGACGCCCCCTTTTATATTTTGATTAACTAATTAGTGTTAACTTTGACATAATCTATACACAAGTTGCTATACAAATGTAATCCGTTACAGTATTCACTCGCTAAGTGTCTCAGAAATGCAGTCATTGTTCGTGGGGTTATTAAATTCATTAAAAATTATAACTGATGTTGGTTGTTGAAAATTAGCTTGATCAACTTTTACAATTAAACTATCGCCCCGTATAGTAGACCTAATAAACATAACATTTTTCAGCAAAGGCACTTTTCTTTCTTTGTACAGTTTCCCTCACGCCGTGTTTTCATGTAGTTGTGTGTGTGTTTACTTTTAGACTAGACAACTAACTAATTAATTAGACTGTTTTATTAAAGGCCAGATTGGTCAATAGGCGCGTACCATTGACGGCTAAATCGGCCAGCGGCTGTGTGTTATTGGCAACCAGATTGCCCAACATATTGGAGCTGCTGCTGGCCAAATCTGTCAACAATTCGGTGTTGTTGGTCAACAAACGTGTTGCATTTGCGGCCATCTCAAGCATATGCGTCTTATTGGCGGCAATTTCGGTCAATAGACGTGTCTTATTGGCTGCCTCCTCGGCGGCAATTTGCGCCCATTCAGGGAACGTATCCAGATTGGGATAGATGACCATGGCCCAGGTTTGACAGAATATAAATAGCACAATGATGGTAATAATCGTTGGTCCAATGCCGGCAATAGCCATATCCTTGCTACGAATGTGAGCATAGCCAGCGACGAGGGCATTTGGCGGCGTGCTCACCGGCAGATGGAAGGCCATGCTGCAGGCCAAGCCAGCTGGGAATACCAAATACAATGGATGAATTTTCAATGCCAAGGCCTGCAAAACAGAAATTAAATCACAATTAGCAACAGAAAAGCATAACTTTTACTTCACATTCACTCACCATTTCACTGAGCACGGGGATTAGGATATTGGCCACAGCCACATTTGAGCTAAAGGCGGTGAGGAATACCGCCACCAGGATGACAACCAGCAGCAACGCAGAATGGGGCAGCACTTTGAAGCCGCTCATCGAGCGGCCAATCATGGAGGCCATGCCACTCTCCTTGCTGCCCGCAGCCAAAGCGAAGCCACCGCCCAGCAGGAAGATCAGACCCCAGGGCACACGGGACTGAATGAACTTCCAGGTGATTAGGGATGGAGTCGGCGCCGTTGGCACGGGTCCTTTGCGTGTGCAATAGCGCAGGAATGCATAATTGGCGGGCAGCATGAAGCACATGATCACCACGAATATCGTTGGCATCGAATTCTTAATTACCCTGCAATTGAAATTGTAATTATGATTTTAGAAATTTTTGGGCTAATTATAAATATAGGCATTCAATTAAAACTAGTATAAAAATTTAGAAATCAAGGAAAATAACTAAAAATTTTATAAGAACTAATTATAAATTAATTTTCAACAAAAAAAAAGGCGATAAAAGCGACTAAAAATTTTAAAATTCAATATCTAGATTACAGAAATTAGGGAAGAACTATTTCCCTGATTTTTCTCAATTCCATTGAATTTTTCTTTTTGATAGCACTTTTATTTGAGAAATTTAGAATTTCTGAAAAACTTTGCATTAAAATTGCAATCTGGTAAAAAAAGGTATTTGAATGAAACTAATAAAATTAAAAAGCAGTGCAAATATAGAAGACAAGCCATGATTAAAATGACATTTCGTTGGAAACCGGATCAGTTTTGCCAAAGCTATGAAAGTTCAAATTTGATTTGCCAATTCAAAATTTACGCGTGTATTTGCAATTATAAATTTTTGTTTTTAAATTTTTTTAGAATAACTCGATATACCGGTATATTTTGAGACAGATCAAAAACTCGATTCATATTTTAAACTCGATTCTCTGACTGAA